>PVHP010014174.1:0-39620 GCA_004024765.1 Zapus hudsonius | reverse complement strand
AGATTATCAGAAAATGTAAATTTGCATGGTTGGTGTTGCAGTCAGCTTTCTAGTTGCTGCGCAGGAAGAACCCAAACAAAAGCGGCTTGTAGAGGAATGGGTTTATTTGGCTTACAGACTCAAGGGGAGACTCCATCCTGGCAGGGAAAACGATGGCATGAGCAGAGGGCTGGACATCACCTCTGCCACAGCACTGCAACAGCGGCAGGAAGGTGTGCCAAACTCTGGCAAGGGGAAGCTGGCTTATAACCCCATAAGCCCGCCCCTGACAACACAGCTTCATCAAGGTTGTAAAACCCAAACTGCCATCAGCTGAGGATCGATCTATCAGAACACATTCATTTGTTTGTGGGGGATACCTGGATCAAACCATGACAGTTGGATATACTGTGGTTTTCATTTATAAGAAGAAAAACTGCTGGGGTGTAGCTCAGAGGTAGAGTGCTTGCCTAACATTCCTGAGGCACTGAGCACCCCCCCCCCCCCGGTAATTTGAAATAAAAAACAAAACAAAAGAAAAAAAGAACTGTGCTCTGAGACTTATAGGAACGATGGCAACTACTGATGCATAAAAATACTTGAGCAGCGGTTGACACAATTTAACCTTACCTATCAAAAGCTCTAAGACATTTCACAAAGAGAAAGTCAATAACAGGAATCTTACATTACTGCATCAAATTCCCTGTACTTTAGGGGTCATAAAAAAGGAGTAAAATCACCTTATACTAGAGAATTAGAGTCCAACTGGCTGATTACTCATATTGAATGAGCTCAGGGTTAGGAGTTCAGTGGCCATATGGCCTCCTATAATGACATGGGGGCTAAGCCCCCACCAATGTCACTGAGCATGATGGGTGCCCTGGGCCCACCATCAGTGTGTGGCTCTGTTACAGCAAGGTGCCACCTCAAGCTGGTGGCTCTTCAACAGCTCAATCTTGGCTTCCTCACTATCTAGGACTGGGCACATGACTAATTTATTTTTTAAAATTTATTTATTTTTATTATCCATAATTAGATACACTTAATAAGAGAATAATGTGTTGATGTTTCCAATTCCCCTATTTCCCTCTTCCCTATCCCCATCAGTTGGATTTCCCCCTCCGTGGGCAGTCTTGGTCAGTCCATGGGGTAGGGGGTTGTGAATAGCCTAGGAGTCAACCCGGTTCCACCCCCCTTTGCACATGACTTATTTCTTGATATCAAACTTAAATTTGTATTTCTTTTCTAGTAATTAAATCATTAATCTGTTGACCTGACCTATAACTCAACTGACTTTATGTCGCCCAGAATGAGTGCCGCCCTAGAATTGTTTTGAATGACTGGTATCTTGGCCTACACTCCCGTTTACTTGTTGCTGTGTCTCTGACACTGAAACACTCTTCTTTGAACCCTTTTCCTGACCAGGCTTTGTCCTTGTCAGACCTGTAGAACTCAGCTTGAGCCAAAAGTCCCGTTAGATCTGTTTAGAGAAATTGTCCAAACTCCGTTTTCCATCACCCGCCACATCTAATCAAATTCTTCATCCTTTACCACCCACAGGTTATAACTGATCACCCAGGTCTACTTTTAGGAAAAATCCTCCCACCTCCTCAGCCTTCTTCTGGGTTATAAAATCCTCAGTTTCTCTGTTATATACAAAATTTGAGTGTGAATGTCAGCTCTACACTGAGGTCTTTTTCCTTATTATATATTTCCTGAATATGTATAAAAAGCCTGTTTTATCTTTATGATATTCTCTGCTTACAGTTGGCTGAACATTCCTCATAATGGAGCGCAAGTAGAACCCAAACTATCAAGAAGTAAAAACAATCAGCTCTATCCCAGTTTTCTAGTCCCAGGAATTTCTTTCTAGGTCTGAGTTACCATCTGATTTTATTAACAAGGTTATAATATTCTCCTTTTAGAAATAAAAAGGAAGCTACAACTCCAATAATTTCTGAAAGCCTTCTGGTAACTATAGTTATTTTTGACTTCTGGTTTAAAAATTCTAACCAGAGATCTGGGTCAGCAAGACAGTGGGGATGGAGGAGTTCCCCTGCTCATATATCCACCCCCACAGCACTCATAATTTCCTAGCTGTCCAGGAATCAAAGTGGCTTTGTGGGTGTGTTGGAATTCAGGTAGGAATCTGTGGAATCCACATGGAGCCTGTCCTGCGAGGGTCATTTTGGGAGAGCAGATCTACAGCAATGAAGCAGACTCACAGCCTTGTGGTTTGGACTCAAGACCCGGAAATGATGCTGTTCCTTATAAGCTGGGCTTTGGGTGTCCACCAAGGGACTCAGGAATAACTCTGGTAGACAGGCTGCTTACCATGGTCTTGGCTGTGAACTTTGAAAAGATCTAACCAGATTCTAGCCTTTACAGGTGTGGTCTTAACACTGGTCTTATTTTAAAAGGGCACAGATTGAAATTTGTCCATCTCAGTCTCCTATAGAGGCTTCCCTCCAACTGCAGTCCCAGAGCAGATTTTGAAATGGCTCTGAATATGGGCTCTACTCCCACCCAGCTAGGGACTAAGGGGTGTGTCTCCCAGCGAAAGACCTGAGGGGGTTATGTGTGGCCAAATTCCCAGGGTAGGCAAGGTGAACTCGGCTCCACAGCAACAAGAAGAAAAACAACAGAAAAGGTCAATAAAGTAAGGTTTTTTGGTTTGTTTGTTTTTGTTTTTTTGTTTTTGAAAGATACACTAAAGTGACCAACCTTTAGCTAGGCTATACAAGAAAAAAAAAAATAACAAGAGAGGGCCCAAATAATACATACAAGAAGAGAAGTTATAATTGATACCACATTATATAAGAGATTATAAAAGACTACTGTGTGCAACTAAATGCAGACAAATAGGATAATCAGAAGATGCTGGTAAATTCTTACATACATACAAACAGTAAAGATTAATTTTTAAATGTATAAGAAAACCTGAGTAGCCTAATAGGAAGTAAGATTATGTAAAAAATTTTGTAACATAGAATCAGCTCAGGACCTGATGGCTTCACTGCTGAACTCTGAATTCACTTAAGAAAGAACACAAACGCTTCTCACATGCTTCAACTTGCTGAAGCGGTGGGAATACTTCCACTCATGAGACCTGCATTACTCTGATCCCAAAGCCAGGCCAACATTCCTGACAAACATGCATGCTAAAATCCCTAACAAAATATTAGCAAAATAGGGGCTGGAGAGATGGATGGCTCAGTGGTTAAGGTGCTTGCCTGTGGATCCTGACTGCCCGGGTTTGATTTCCCAGTATCCAACATAAAGCTAGATGCACAAAATGGCCCAAGCATCTAAAGTTTGTTTGCAGCATCTGGAGGCCCTGGCATGCTCATTCTCTCTGTCTCTCTTCTATCTCTCTCTGCTTGCAAATAAATAAAAATATTTTAAAAAATATTAGCAAAATGAATTCAACAGCACACTTAAGTGATCATTCATCAGGATCAACTGAGATTTATTCTAGAAATACAAGAACTTTTCAACATATGACGTTCTAGAAATGTGCTATACCACATTAGAACAATGAAGGACAAAATCATATCATCTCAAACGATGTAGAAAAGGCATTAGACAAAATTCAACATCCTTTTATGATTACAAACTCTCTACAAATTAGTTGAGTTACAGAAGGAATGTAATGTAACACAATATAAGTCCACATATGACCATCCATAGCTCACATCAAACTAATTGGTGAATGAGAAGTCAAAAGCTGTTCTACTATCAGGAAAATGTCAAAGATGCCCCCTCTAGACATCTTTGTTCAACACAGTATTGGAAATTCTAGCAGAGCAATTACACGAGAAGAAATAAAATGCATCTAAATTGGAAAAGGAGAATTTAAATTGTCCTTTTGTAAACAATGATTTTACATACAGAGAAAACACTAACTAGACTCCTCTCTAAGGCTAGGCATGAAGGTACATGCCTCTAATTCCAGCACTTGGGAGGCTGAGGAAGGAGGATTTCAAGTTTGAGGGAAGCCTGGACTACATATGTCATGCCTCCAAAGCAAAACAAAACAACTCCACCAAAAAGCCTGTTAGAATGGAAAAAAGAATTTGGACACAAAATAAAAAAAAATCACATGTTTCTATATACTTTTATAATCTGAAAAAGGAAAAGAAAATAATCCCATTACAATAGCAAACAACTAAAAAACAAAACAAACCAACTAACAAACAAACTCAAAACACTTAAAGCCAGGCCTGGTGCTGCAGGCCTGGAATACCAGCTACTTCGTAGGCTAACATAGAAGGATCACCAACTCAAAGCCTGCTTCAGAGTGAGTTCAAGGTCAGCCTGGTCAATTTAGCAAGACCCGGTCTCAAAAGATAAAAATTGGGGGCTGAGGAAATGGCTCAGAAGTTAAAGGTCTTTGCTTGCAAAGCCTGCCAGGCTGAGTTAGATTTCCTAGTACCCATGTAAAGACAGATGTAAAAGTGGTGCATGTCTCTGGAACCATGCTGAACCCACCAACACACACACACACACACACACACACACACACACACACACACACACACACACACACACACACAAATAAATAGAAATATTTTTAAATTCAGCCAGGAGCCAAAGTGGGATTAAGACCCTGGTCTTCTTATTCCAGGTCTAGTGAGCTTTCACTACCCACATTTCTACGTATTTTTCTGTTACTGCTAGAAAAACAACTCAGTGAGTGTCACAGTGATTAGCAACACTCTCATGAACACTACATACTTAAACAGCTTTCTAAGCGGTTTGTCTAGAAGAAACTCTCAGGACGCTGGGGGAGGGGAGCACACGTTCTGCAGCGGTAGCCCCTGGGAAACTGCACACACTCTAGTAAATGATCCCCACCTGCTCATGCAGGCAACTCCAATTAGACTCTTTGGGTCACATGCACAAATGAGGAAACAAGAGTATCAGAGTAGAAGAGAGACTAGTTGGTAAGAAGAAAGGGTTTGATGGAAGGGGGATGGGAAGAAGGGGTGAGAAGGTAATTGGAGGGAGTTACGTCAAAATACACTGTATACATGCATAAAAACTGTCAATTAAAAAATAAATTCTAAGAAACTTTTAGGCTCTCTTCTTCATTTTTGTTTCCTTTCTCCCTTTGAGGAAATTAGTTACATGGTGCTTTCCAAAAGATAGCTTGATTGATGTTATGTTACGTCCAACAATAGCTCCTACTATTAATTGCTTTATAATGGTAATGACGATTAGCTGTGTACAAGATATTTTCTTTTCTAATTAGCTATTACTGGTGAATAACAGTGTGTTATACAACAGAAGACTGTGTTAAATAAATAACCACAGTTACAATTCTGAAGCCTTCATTAGCTAAAAGAAATTTCTCTAAGTATTTGGATAAAGACATTAATTGGGCAGTAGGGCAAGGCCTCTAATTATTTGGGGGAGGGGAAGCCCATCTTTCAGTAAGAGAAAACAAGAAATGAGAACAGTGTCAGAAAAACCAGGAGATGGAATATGAATTTCTTTTACAAATGAGCACATTTATAAGCTTGAGTATGCGCAGCTCCTCGGCTGATACATAAACATAGATTGAAATGCATCCACCTTTCAAGTGCAAAGAGGAAACAAACAGGACCCTTATTAGCTTTGATAAAACCTGACTACAGAGTAATGTCCCCATTGACAAGGCCAGGGATTGAGTGCTTATTTGTGTTCCATATAGCACCCAGCAAGAAGCTAGGCCACAATCCTCACTCAACCAAGTCTAAATGCCATCACAGCATGGCACTGTACTGAGAATAAAATCTAAAGGTATGTGTGGCCTCCCTGGCTTCCAGGGGCTTACATATATAATCAAGGACTTGACTAGGGCTAGACTTGCCCAGCTCTTACACATTTTGATAGTCTCAACATGATATCCAGGAATAGGGGATGCAACTCAATGGCAGGTGCTTGCCTAGTATACAGGATTCCCTGGGTTCAATTCCCAGTACTGCAAGATAAGCAAACACAATAAGTAAATAAAGGTTTATGCAGAGTTCTGCTCTTATAGCAGCAGCAATAGTTGTGATACAGACTGCAGGGAACTCTCATCTCAATAACAACAGAAAAGAAATTGAGGGGCTGAAGAGATGACTCAGAGGTTAAGGCGCTTCCCTGCAAGCCTAACAACCTGAGCTCGTTTCTCTAGTACCTATGTCGAGCCAGATGCATAGTGGCTCATGCATCTAAAGTTCTACTGCAGTGGCTGGATGCCCTGGCACACCCATTCTCTGCCTTTCTTCTCTCTCTGCTTGCAAATAAATAAATAAATAAATAAATAAATAGTAAGAAAGAAAAAAAGAAATTCAGGTGGAGAGAGCAAACTTTCCAGGCAAAAGTATTTTTGAAAAGCACGGAGGCTTTTTCATAGGAAGAAAGTAAGGTTATGGAGCAGACATGGGGAAGACATGTGGGGTCATGAGGGGGGGGGGTAAGTAGTTAGTTAGAGATCACTCTGCCCCAAACCAAAGGAAAAAGGACCCAGCTCTTTTAGACTGCTCCTGAGGATCTGCTCATTTTTCTAGAGAAGACAGCACCAGGGCTGGGGAGATGGTGCAGTGGTTAAAGGTGCTTGATTACAAAGCCCTGTTGGCCTGGATACAATTCCCTATTACTTGTGTAAAGCAAAACCCAAAGTGATGTGTTTGCTGTAGTACACCCTGGCATGCCCAAACATACACACACTGGTAGTTTGAACCCCCATAGCATTAAGTGTTTGTGTTTGAGCTTCCTTCATGGTCCCCAGCTGGTGGGGCCTTTAAGAGGTGTGTTGCTGGGGTGGGTCTTGTGGTTGGTTAGTCTAGCCTACTGGAGTGTTCAGAGCCAGCTCACTTATGCTGTGCTCTCTCTGCTGTGGATATGCAGAACCAAACCCTAATACTGTAGCAATACTCCCCAAGAATAGCTAACAGAAGCATTTAAGAGTTGCTAGAGATGTTGCATACAGTTAATGTATAACATCTGGTCCTAAGTATCTGTGACTTATGTTTAGAAGTATGATTTCCACTGTGTGAATCCGATAAGTATTGTCTCAGTTTTCACGACAGAAGTATGTGAGTGTGTGGGAATGTTGGGAAGAACATTACTGTTGTGTATGAGTGACAGATACATGTCTGCACAATGAGAAGTACATATAAATGTCAGTGTATGACACTGGAAAGTGCCCACCAAATTCCTCAATAGATCTTGGCCTTGAAGTACAGAAAACAAATCAAAATCATCACCTAAATCCATCTTTGACACACACGGCCAAAGTGTCATATACTTATGATGGCAAGAAGAGTCACCAGGCATTGAAGACCAAGGCTGCTGTATCTCCCATCTCCTAGAATCCTTTCAGCATCACAGTAAGATGAAAGAAAACTAGGTGTTCACAGGTTGGCTAGCCTATAAATAAGATTTCATCCTAAATTGGCCTAACTTCTACATCTTTTTCATGTAGCATGCTGCCTTGTTCAAGTAGTATTAGCTTTACAGCATTTTCAGGAAAGCCCATTTCTGACCTCATCTTATGGAATTTAGTAACCATGACCAATCTTTTTAATGGTGCCTAGGATAAAGGTCCTTTTAGCTACTGTGTGATCCTGTGCGGGCCACTCTTGGCATCAGTTTCTTAGTTATAAATAAAACGAGGACAATCTAAGTGTCTACTTCACTCACACTCAATATGAGGGTGAAATGAGACAACACCTGCAAGTGATTGGAAGCAGTAATTACACGGTACAGTCAGTACCTGACAAATGTTAGCTATCATCAGCATGGCCATCATTATAATAGCCCTTTTTTATAATGGTGTGATGGTTAAGTTTTGATGTCAACTTGACCTTTCAAGTAATCTTGGGTGGGTCTCTGAGAATGTTCACAGGAAGGCAGCCTCTCAGTAGGGGGCAGGATGTAAGGAAGCTCAGGAGAGCTAGAAGTAAACATCGTTTCCTGTGTGGGCAGTGCAGGAAGGAAATTCCAGAGGCTCAGGAAGCCATTAAGTCTGGGATAGAATTACAAGACCCCACCCACCCTAGGGCTATATAAAGGTGAAAGAATTCTCTTTGACGCTCCTGCCTGCTTGCTGTTCCATGTGTATAGTGTTGGTGATGGATTTTTCTCTCTGCTCAGACCTGTGAAAGAGGACCAGCCTCTTTCACTTTTATGGGACTTCCCCTGGATCTGTAGTTTGAATAAATCGTTTCCTCCCATAAACTGTGCCTGGTTTGAAGATTCATCCTGACTGTGACACATGGGTCCTGTGTATTATAGGAAAACATAAGAATGCTCTAAGAAGGTACTTTACAAACCTTCTATCAAGAACAAATAATCAGACCAGGTCTTTTTCTTCCATGATATCCTCAGGCCTCTACCTTACGAGGCCAGCCCAGTTTATAAATTTATAAGCTATGAAGGATGGTGAGTCACGGTAAATGGGTAGGGGTGGGAGACTGGGTATGAAGGGGGCAGAGCTGCATCGGGGTGAGAAGGGATATAGTTAAGAGCTTTTCATGTGCACAGCTGGAATACTAGTACCTAACACCGCCAGATACTGTGCCCCAAATTCCAAGAATATGGGTGTTGTAAGCAGTTATCAGCAGCACATTCCTAAGCTTCCCCTGGGTTACACCACAATTTAGATGGCTTCTTTGCTGAAGAAGCACAGCGTCAGAGGGCAGGCAGTTTTATTGTTCATTTAAGCATATCTTTACAATGAAAGCAACTGATATTTACTGAGGGCCAACTCTGTTACAGGACAATATGCTGGGCTTTCATAAATATGTAACTCACAGTAATTCTGCAAGGCAGGCATTTGTGGAGATTTTCACTAATGTGGCAGCATATACAACAAACCCATGTTAAACAGACATTAAATGTCAGAATTAAAATTGAAACACAGCTTTTTAAAAACAGGGTCTAGTCCTCTTTCCATGGTCATGTCAAACAGGAGAGAGTGGAGTGAAAGCTAGAAAAGAAAGTGTGACAGCTTGTGGGAAGCTGCCTAACATCCATACAGATGATGGCAGGTAGAGTTCAAAGGTCATGTGGCAGGCCAGTCATTTATAATTTCCAGGTGATAAATGCCAGTTTTAAAGTATTTTTAAAAAAACAATTTAATTCGTATCTAAATAGTATTAAAACTTCATTTTAAAGATGGGGTGAAAACATATGTCACAATGGTCACTATGATTACTTCTGACAGAATGTCATCTTTCTGATAATGACTGTTTACTGCCCACAGCTCTGACAAACACTGGATGTGTACACATGGTCCATAACGCTTGCCTTAATAACTGCTGTAGACGGAGTTGGCAACAAGTAACTACAGTCTGATAAGGGAAGCGGATAATAAAGATGTGGGAAAGCAAGCAGAGGACTGAAGAGAAGGTTGGAAAAGCAGATTAAACATGACACAGAAAATTCGAACCTTTGGAGCAGAGTTACACTTAAGATTTAAAGGGGAGACCCACACCTGTTTTAAAGTATAGGCTAAAAGAGCTAAATTAAGCAACAGAGAGATCAACAGAGAGGTTTTTGAATGTGGAGCTAAAGCACTGTTCAGGCCAGACATTTATTAAACATTAACAATGTGCCAGGAATAGGATCAGGTAGGCAAAAACAAGTATGATAAGTTTTTGCTTTCAAGAGCAAAGTGTAGGAGTGGGGAGACTCAGATAAGTAATTCAGTAGTGATGTTCAGGGTTAGAAATATCAAAAACAAACAAACAAACAAAACAAAACAACAACAACAAAAAAACCAGATCCGGGCGTGGTGGCGCACGCCTTTAATCCCAGCACTCGGGAGGCAGAGGTAGGAGGATCACCATGAGTTTGAGGCCACCCTGAGACTACATAGTGATTTCCAGGTCAGCCTGGACTAGAGTGAGACCCTACCTCAAAAAACCAAAAAAGAAAGAAATAGAAGAGGTTAGAGAGATGAAGATGAGGGATAGATTTTAATGATATTCTAGGCACAGAAGACAACGACTTGGGAGCTGATCGAATCAGGGACTGCAAGACAGGAATCAAGGACGCATCCTAGATTCTAGCTTAGACTTAATACTTTTCACTGGAAATATAAGGTACGCTCTCCCACTTCTATCAGAGACAGAACAAGCACCATAAATCCAAATATTACAATGACCATCACCTATTGGGTATATGTTTGGAGAGAAAAAGTCGACTAAAGGAAAACTCTGGTATGGGTGTACAGGTTAACAACATCATAAAAAATTACCTTAGTCACCAAAATACTCCTAAAAGTGTCCTTTACTACAGTGCTATCTTATTGATTCTCATTAGAAATAGTACTAAACATCAGTAACACACGCCCACATGTGGGAAAAGTTGAATTTACTTATTATGTTTTATTATTTTTAAAGGAAATACTATAAAATCCTAGTTTCTATTCAAATGTATGAAAAGCAGAGCTGTTCAAGACTTGGCCGGACATGTCATTTTATTTCTTCTCCACATAAGCCTTAGAAGACATCCTTTGATCTCAGATCACAGTTATAAGCTGTGGTGGTTTGGATCAGAGGTCCCCTAAAACTCCTGTGCTCTGAATGGTTGTACCCCAGCTGGTGGCAATTTGGAAGGCGGAGCCTAGCTGGAGGAGGTGTGTTCCTGGGGGCAGGTTTTGAAACGTTATAGCCAGCTTCCACTTACAAAAACTTGGCTCACTTTTCTGTTGCTCTTTTCCACCTGCTGGGGTAGAAATAATGTCCAGCTGCCATCAAGAAGCTTCGCCTCCAGACTATAGCCAAGATACAAACTTTCCTCCCATTAGCTACTATTGGTTGTCTGCTTTGCCCCAGCAATGAAAGATAACTATCACTCAGTTCCAGCAGGGAGAGAACCAGAAAGGAAAATGGGTGTATAGTTGGTGTCATTTTTTTTATATTGCCAAAAAAATAAGACTCAAAATGAGATCCAACCGATGGAGGACCTTTCTGGAGATGGGTGGGGGAAGTCAGTCAACACAGCAGTCTCCTTGAAGGTGCTGCAGAGACCTGCACACCACCTGGGACTCCTTACAGAAGAGCTTTTGTAGAATCAATAGGACTTCTATTAAATGACTCCTTAGGCATTTCTGTCCCAGGATATTAAACACACAGATTGACATTTTAATTAGAGCTAGAGAGAAATCTCTTGAAAGACATAGTTTTCCAGAAATTAAAAAGCTGTATGATTTTTACCAAGAAAGACATACTTGATAACCTAAGTGGCTGCCTAACAAAAAGTATTAAGCTTCTAATACAATTATTTCCAACTTAAATACATGTCACATTTTACTGGTTTTGAAAAGAATTTTGATAGTCATAGAATGATACAAAAATTATTAAAGGGGAACTTTAAATGCAACTTTATGAAAATGGCATAAAAATCAGCCAGTCAATGAGAACACTGGGCAGTTCTGAGGAGCTCTTGTTACAGACACTCCAAATTGGCTACAATTCAATTGCTCTAAACCAACAAAAACCTAAAATTAATCTTTCTATCAGCCTCCTAATTCAATCCATGTCATTTAAGCAACAGTTCTGGATTAATAATGCCCTTACAATTGGTGAGGACACCGGAAAAGGTCACTCAGATATTAGTGGGAATACATGCTGACTATCTCTCAAGAGGAAAATATGACATCAAACTTTTAACTAACAATAACGGTAGACTTAGCAATTCCTCCAGAAGCACAAACACCACAGGTCAAGGATCTATGCATATAAACCCAGTCACTGTAGCACCACTGGAGAGCAAAGCCACACTATCTGTTTGTTAATAGGGGAATGGCAGGAGGGTGAAACTTCCATCTCATGGAATATGGTGAGTTCATCCTTGAAAAAAAATGAAAACAAATGTTCTGATATGGAAGCATGTCTATGATAAATAAAGAGGAAGCTGAAGATCTATGAGTTTAGACTTATGCATTTGTATTAAAAATCAAAACCATACGTGTCATAAAGAAAAGTCAGAAAACAGGCACCAAATATTACTACTAATGTCTTTAGAAATAGAACTCTAGTGGTGACTCTCTTTTTACTTTACATATCTTTCATTGAAGTGTTTAGAATGAAACCATTTTGTAATTTTAAGATAACTAATGATTTTGAAATGTTCTGTCTTTTTGGTTTGGTTTTGGTTATGTCTTGCTATGTTGCCCTGGTTGGCTTGGACCTTGCGGCAATCCTCCTGCCTCTGCCTCTGCCTCTGCCTCTAGGTGCTGGGATTACAGATGTATACTAACCACTTTGCCTGGCTTTGTTCTATCTCTTTCAAAGGGATAACAATTTTTTTTTGTTATGATTAATCTGTGAAGTAAATTCATCAACAAGAATTGAATATATGGCCAACAGTAATAAATTGTTTAAGAGATAAATTTCAATATTCAACTCAGAATGCTATCAAGTTTTTTGGGGGGATGGGAAGGCGGGTTCACTGATGGGAGGTGGAAAGAACTTGGACTTCACTTCTCTGTTACTGAGATAAAGCCCGGAGTAAACGTCACTACTGTGAGGGCAAGAGCACAGCAAGAAAAAGCACCAAAGAGGGCTGAAAACCAAATTTAAGCATCAACTAGCCACCACAGAAAGAGAACTTGCTCTGCTAAATTATACATCAAGGCAAGAGGAGGCGTGGGCCGGGGAAGAACTTAAAAAAGAGTGTGTGGGGGGATCTAGTCGTGTCTTTCAATGTTTGGTTTTTGATCTGTACAGTGGACCAGAGGGCAGCACGGAAGTCAGAGAGAGACAGTAGTAGCTGTGATGATAGGCACGACTCTGAAAATATTCTGGCAAAGCAGGAGTGCAAATGATTACTTTCTTTGCTCTATGACCTGGGCCAGGCTGAACTCTCCAGGACACACATGTCAGTTGCTCTCTGCAATTCCACATTCAATTGTGTCCATCGCAAGGGCAATCACCTGTCCAGGAGATGGTACACACACACACACACACACACACACACACACACACACACACACACACACACACACACACACACTTTTCCTTAAGGGGATTACTTCAGAACCAGCAAATGACATGTGTGTCCTGGAGAGCAGCGGCTAGTCTGGGACTGGAAATCCTCTTAGGACTAAAGGAAACACTTCCAAAGCCAAAACCAGCAAACCGAGGCGGGAGCAGACGCTGTCATCAGCCACGTGCGAACCGGGCCTGGCCCACCCACTCAGTCTGCAGTGCCAGGAAAGGACTCCAAACCGGAAGGCGAGGGCGCCGGGAGCCCGGGGCAGGTTTCTCCCCCTCAGGGACAGTGCCAGGCAAGCGGCCCAGCCCTCCCATTGGGTCCTGCCCAGGGTCCCTCACCTGCACCCAGGTGGTCTCGGGGCTGCCCGGGTCCCAGGGGGGGCAGCGGCAGGCCAGTCCTGGAGCCCTGATGACAAACCACCCGCACTTACCTTCGTAGCCGACATCCCCGGCCCGGCTGCGGAGCCCGCCGTGCTCCCCGAGTCCCGCGGCATCCCCCCGGGTCTCGGGAGCAGCCATGACCCGGCTTGGCAGAAAGGGGCGGGCTGAGGGCGGGCTGGTGCTGCCGTGGCACCAATACAAACGCGACTGGAGGCGAACACTTCCTCGTCTTGGAGATTCCTCTACGCCTACGCCGCGCTCTCCCACTCTGGACCAATAGGACGTGGCGAGAGGAACTTAGCTCCCCGCCCCTAACCGCTACGGCCACGCCCCCTTCGTGGCCAAGAACTACAATCCCCAGCGTGCCTCGCGGCCCGGGAGAAGGCAGTGCTGGCAGAGGCGCTGACGGGCGGGGGTGCGTCCGAGAGTGCCCCGGCGTGTTCGCTTAGTTCAGTGAATCAGAACAATGACTGCGCCGCCGGGTCCCGGGGCGCGCGTCGGAGCGCTGTGAGCCGCGGCCGCCGGGAGAGCCGCGGGCGGCGCAACCGGGGACGTGCGGTGTCCACGCGGGCTCGGGAGCCTCCGGCGCAGCCCCTGCCCCGCGCCCGCAGCCACGCGCGGGTCTCCGGCGCTGCGGGCGCTCCTCCGGAGCCGTGCATTGTTGTGAGCTTGGCTGAGGGGCGCCGGGATCAGAAAGCCCGAAGACCCCCCGACCCCGTCCCCGGAGCTCCCTTGAACCATGTGGATACCTACGGAGCACGAGAAATACGGCGTGGGTGAGTGTTCGCGGGCGAACTTTTCCAGCGCCCTGGCCGCAGCCGGCGCGCCTCGGTCCCCGTCCCGGTCCCCGCGCCCCTCGCTCCGTGCCCGCCTGGAGATGCCCGCGGTTGGCATCGCGCGGCGGCTCCCCGGCTCCGCAGAGCCGGACGCGGGCGCAGGGGCGCGCGCCGGGGGTCTCAAGCCCCCTCGCCGAGCCTGGAATCCGACTCCCCGGAGAGCCGGGACGGCTGGCACCGGACCCTGAGCTCCGGGCTCGGCTGGCGGAGTTTGGAGCGGCCGCGGGGCGTGTTGCGTGTCAAGTTGGAAGGGGACGCCAACTGGATTCCTCTCCTTCCTTCCCTCCATCCACCCCGGTCTTGCTTGCCCACAGCGCCCGGGAGACGGCGTCGGGCTGCCAGGGTTTCCCAGGGTGCTGAAGGGAGACCACGATCTCCCAAAACACGGGGGGCGGCGCGGAATCCCTCCGGCTAGGATCAGCCTTCCCAGAGTGCGGGATGTGGCACGGTCCTCCCAAGATCTCCCGTGACACGCGGAGCTGGGACGGAGCCTCCTTCCTCCCTCGCCCGTGGGTCGTGGCGGGGTGCTGGGGGCGGGGGTGGTAAATTTCAACCTCTGCGCGGCTCCGCTCTTTGCTCTTTGGGGCGGGGGGCGATATTTGGGCTGTGCTTGACTTGTGGACCGGAGATCCACGCGGCGGGGGTCGTGGAGGCTGACTGTAGAGCGATGATGGGGAGGAGGGTCGGAAAGCCTGGCCTCTCGATGCTCGGGGCAGCTTTGAGGAGAAGACTACCCTGATGCTGCTATGGGAGGAAAAGGAACAGGATAGCGCTCCCCGTTCTGTGCAAAGGTGAAAAACAAAGGACATTAATGTTGACTGATGAATACCGGAGGCTCCTTCCCTTCCCTCCTCCCTGTTCAGGCCGATTACAGTTCCCGTTTTTGTTGTTTGATTTCAGCTGGGTCTCCCCTTGACAGTTACTCCTTTTAGGGTTGAGAGTATTAAGAAGCCAAGCTCTCTGACCAGCCTGAAGCGGCCAAATGCAATTACAACCTCCCAGAAGATCTAACAGAGAGAAAGCATTATGGATTTTACTGACCATGTTTATCCTCTGTAATGCCCTGTCCTGCCGACTGGTGTTCATGTTTTTATTGGACCCGGTGATTTGTATGATGTAGAGATATGTTTATGTTCTAAATGCATTTTTCTGTAATTGAAAAATAAATCTGGAAATCCCTTCAAGGGAGTCTTGGTCACTGGGGATTGTTCCCCCCCCTCCCCGTCCAGAGATAGGACTTTGGAGCCCACTAAGGACTCTGATTAAACAGTCTTTCCTATATTTTGCAGGAGCTTCCGTTCAGGACTGTGACTGGTTAGCAAGACAATAGTTTGTCCTGGACCCACCTTTGAGAAAGGTTTCCAGCTTTTCTCTTCAAAGTGTTAGGCCAATCTCTGCCAAATATTTTTTTCTTTTTTCCTCTTTTTTGAGGGGCTGGATTAACCCTTTGTGGGGACCTTGTCTGAGTTTGTGAGGCGCTGGAGGGCATAGCTTCCTAACTGGCCTTAATAGTGCAGGATATGGAGACCCCCCTTGGAGTCCCTCCCAGTGGTTGCTTTCTTCCAATTGTTAAATTATACAGATTATGGATGGGGTTTATTTCTTGATTTCATTATGTGCCAGGTCACAGCAGGGGTGCTGGTATCGATTAGCTCTTCTCTTGCCTTTCTTTACAAGCTGTGGGCAGTGGCTTAAAAACCACTGTGGGATTTCCTGGAATGGCAAACCGGATATTATCAGTGAAGTGTTTTGGGCTGCAGCAGACACCTCGCCTTTGAATGGCTGTGATTTGCTTGCAGAGTAGGGGAAATAGAAGGGTGTGCACATATTTGGGAAACCGATGTGAAGTAAAATGAGAGGTGAGCATACGGAGGGGTCTTCAGTTCCAAATCATTGCTGTCATTCTCATCGAAACAATATCACATATACAGCAATGTTAATCATCTTTTGTTATTAAATTTTGAGTATTTGGCTTGTGGAATGCTTAGCTGTTTTTGAGAATCCATCTGTTAGATATGTATGGGGGGGTGGGTGGAGGTGTGTTGTATGTTGAAGATTTTGCCAGGATACTTCTGTGTGGGCTTTCCTCATCATGGAGATCACTATAATTGCTTATGCTGCAAATTCTTTTTAAAGTCTGGGTCACTGTACCAGTTATTCTTACTTAGTTCTTAAAAATATTAAAGAAAAGATTTTTTAGGTACAAATGTTTGATTCTTGAGGTATAGAAATTTGTTACCTTATTCTTTGCAATAAGCTTGTAACTTGGAGTACCTAAATTTTTAGTGTAAATTGTATATATTGCAATGATGCTTCTTAAGTACCATCTTTTATGTATGGTATTCTGAAGTCGTCATAATTTATGATTTAAGCCTGACATAATATATGTACTATAAACATGGATAATGTTATTTGAATTTCGTGCCCTACAGTAAGACATAATAAGTAGTAAGGTTTGTCAGGGAGAGAGAGAGAGAGGAATGCAGATCTGGCACATAGGAATTATTTTTTCCATTTAATTGACCAAATGATCTTAAAATGATGTGTGCAAAGTCATATTTCCAAGTTCAGATTCTGGGGAAAGTATGTGCATAAAGCTGTAGTCTCAAAGGATACCTTGGCTTTAAAAATAATAAAACAAACAAACAAAAAAAAAAAACCCTGTTAGTAGCTTGTCCTGGTGGTACAGACCTATTATCTCAGCTGTGGGCGAAGCTGAGGCAGCAGGCTAGAAAGCTTAAGATCTACCTTAGCTACAGAATGAGTTCAAAGGCAACATGACCAATTTAGCTAGACCCTGTCTCAAAACAACAACAACAACAACAAAGAAACTCAAAATATAGGTTGTGGTAGAACGCATGCCTACCGTGTGGGAGCCCCTAGCCACAGCTACCAGTGCTAGAAAAACAATTAGTTAAGGGCTGGGAATGTAGCTCAGTGGTCTTTGATCCCCAGAACTGCATAACAAAACAAAGCAAACGTGTCAGTAAGCACTGAGATAGACACATCTATCTCAGCACTTCTACTCAGCTCCTGCTCCTGCGGCTGCACTGCTGTCCACTGTGTGAACCGTCTAACCTTGTTGGGTCCCAGCTCAGGTGGAAGTACTACCCAAGGTCTTTCCTAATACTAATACTGTAGCACTCTTTCAACCAAATGCATCCTTTGGTTACAGAAGCATCTTCCTTTGTTAGCCAGTACTTACCAGAGAGATACTTTTGTTGTGATGATTCCACTGGTCCCCCATGATTCTGAACATCAGGAGTAAGCAGAAGCTACCTGGCTTGCCGCCACAACAGAGGTGATGACTGCTCCCTTTCTCAGGCTGTTTGTTGTCACTCCCGGGTGACTCAAGCATGCTTGATTCCCTCTCACAAATGTCATTCTGATCACTCTCGTGCCTTACCTGTGCCCCCTCCCTCATACTGTGGGAGGTATTATTTATAGAGAAAGTGAACCCACTGCACATGGATTTGTGCTCACTTGTCCACAGCAATCACAGCGGCTGGTTGCGTTCTCTCACTCCTAGACTGTGGGAGCCTGGCTAAGCTTGGCGAGAGAATGTGAGCTAGAAAAAACCATCCAGCCCAAAGAACACGAGCTTCACAAGAAACAAATCTCACAACAACTCAGAACAAGCTATTCTGAAGGTCATATATGTCCTTTTAAAAATGAAGTCTGAAAAGTCCTAATAGTAATATTCCTGTCCTGTCTCTCTCTGGAGCTGCTTTTAGAACTCTTGTGTGTCACAGCCACATTCCTTGCTAAAGCCACTTCAGTTTCAGGGGAAGAGGGACCTTTTTCTTGCTCAGGATCTTTTAGTCTTTTTCCCTTCAGAAGGGTGCATTGATGACGGCTTATGGGAGAGAGAGAGGAGGGTGTGTACTTTACTCTTGGCCATTTTCAGTTTCGTAGCTGTTTTCTTAAATTTGTGCTACTGTGTTGAGGGTAGATAACTCACAGAGCTAAACAGTGATGTGTCGTTGGGGGTTCTTGATGACTTGTGGAGCCTGATGCAGGGCTCCCCTATCCATGACTTGAAGAGCTTCACAGGTGACAGAATGGTAGCTGATATTCTCAGTCTATCTTCTGTGGCAATATCCTATGAAAACATTTCCCTCTTCTGCTCATTGTCCTACGTGACGATTCTTTTGTATGGTTACCATGGTAACAGAGATGCCGTCCTTCCTCTGTGTTTTCCTCCTTAGAGAAATGGTAGGTTCTATAAAGATTATAAAATTTTTGTCTCCATCTACACACAATACCATATTATCTTTGACACAGTGTTTGTTATTAGTCTATAGACTTTATGCTCTGAGAACATGCCTCATAAAATCATCAAACTCTAAGGAATCTAACACAAATGCAAGTAGTATGACCTATTAATACAATGTGAAATTATCTTGAGTCTACCCTCTGAAGCAGGCTGGTAATTTCTAGCTAAGAGTTGAGAAAACAACATGACTTATTTTAGGTCAATAGATTTAATCTTGTTGGACTATCCTAAAAGAAATAGATTTAATTTCCTGACATTATATACATAGACACCCTCCAGCACCCCTCCACATTTGCAGTTGAAACCACATTTTCCCATACCCTTATATTCTAGTCTTACTCATTAAAAAAATGCTAGTCAGTAAATTATGAGTCATTACTGGATGCTGACCTGTAGTATGAAAAACACTGTTCTAAATGGATGGGTTAGAACTCAGACCTTGTCTGACTTTTGTCACGTTCTTTTCATGATGTTGGTGTGGTGTCATTTTGTGTATGTGTATGTGTGCATGTGCAGGCTGAAGGTTGGGGTTGGATATCTTGCTCCATCACTCAATCATTTATTTACTGAGACAAGGTCTCTCACTTGAACCCAAAGATAGCCAATTTGGCTAGTCTAGATAGCCAGTTTGCCTCAAGGATTCACTGTCTCTGCCTCCCAAGGGCTGGGATTAGGTAGGCAGATTGCCACACCCAGCCAGCATTTGTGTGAGTGTGGGGTGTCTGAGCTCCAGTACTCTTCTGGTGTGGCAAGTACTTTATCCACTGAGCCAGTTCCCAGCCCCAAGTTGATTTAGTTTGTCACATATTTATGTGTATTTTTACTTAGAATTTAATTATTGTATTTCTTTTCCTTCGATGTAAGCTGAAGTCCATCTTTTTCACATAATTTTTCTCATGGAACAAATATTCAGAGCCATCCACATACATTGTATAAGTTGTCTCTGAGCTCAAGTGCCCTTCTGCTGGGATCTTTGCCAAAGCTTGGAATCGACTGCATAAAGATCAATTTTAGATTCTTATACATCATTTCCTTTCCTCTCTGGTCTCTGCAGAAAGATACTGATGATGTATCTACTGAGGGTTACCAACAACCATTCCTTGTACCAGTCTTATGTTACTAATCAGTTTTAGAGTAATAGATGGATGCATAAAAAGTATTTCTTGGGCTGGGAAGGGTGCTCAGCGGTTAAAGGTGCTTGCTTCCAAGTGTGTGGGCCAGGGGTTCAATTTTTCAGTACCCACAAAGCGGTGTATGTGTCTGGAGTTTATAGCAGCAGGAGTCCATGGCTTATGCATACTCCCCCACTTCTCTCTCAATAACTAGATAAAAGATTTTAAAAAGAAATGTTACCTTTTCTGAAAAAAACAAACTGGTAAGCTTTATTTGTCCAAAATATATAAGACAAAAGAATGACGAAGTCCAATTCCCCAAGCCTATCTCTCTCTAAATAATTTAAATATCCTTAAGGAACATCTGTTGTACTTCTGGGCATTAACAAAAAGTGTGATAAGTTGTGATTGGATACCTACTAATTAAATACAATTCATGAAAATATATTAATACTCTTGGTGATTTAGTTGTAGCAAAACTTATGCAATGCCCTGCTGATTGTATTAAAAATTGCCACGATCCTTCCAAAAACTTCCTATGTGTTTCCACATATAGTTTATATATTATAAATATGTAGGATATGAGTATATGCTCATATCTAATATGTAAGCTAGCATTTATGGAACCCTTGCTATATTCCAAACACAGTTATAAGAGCTTGTCCTGTGTTGTTCAGTTTTCCTGACACTCCGCGAGGCAGTATTGAATTACCATTCATATTTCACAGGAAACTGAATCATGGAGGGGTTGAGTAACTTGTGTCACGTAGAAAAGGGTTGGAACCCAAGAAGTCTAGATAAACACTGCTCCCTTAGCCGTTTTACTGTGTTGCCTGTGGTAGTCATTAGTATGCATTTGAATTGGTAACCCCTCTCCTCGGTTTACATGGGAAACAACAAGAAAAAGTCAAAAATAAAAATCGGAGCAAAACACTTTTTGCAGAGTTGTCCATTGCCTTGTCCCCTGTGAAACATCAATGACCATAGAATAGTTTAATCAGTTGTGGTTTTGAGCACATTAGAGTATCACACAATGGGATAGTTCATAAATAATAGTTTCTAAAATACATTTCAGGTATCTAGGGTTCAGTGATCAATCAGAAAGAGCAAAGAGGGCAGTTGAAACTGCATAAAATGTGGAGCATATAGAGAAGATAACAGTTATTGCACAGATAAGATGCATTCTTTTATTGGTAAACTCTTATTCTTTTGTTTAGAAACATGATTAATATTAAACACTAAGCGTGCAAGTTTTGCTTATGAAGAAGAGGGGTGTCAAAAAAATGGTAGTGTTATTGCATATAATCATACGGAGGTAAGTACTTGATGAACCTGTTAGCAAAATGTGGATGGAAGCCTGTTGTAGAACGTTCTAATTCCAGCTCTCAGAAGGGTAAGGCAGCAACATCTCGAATTCAGGGTCAGCCTAGGCTACATAAGGAGACCTTTTCTTAAAGCAAACAACCAGCTAATCAGTTAACCAACCAACCAAAAAGAAACGTGAATGTGTGTGACAGATACTGAGGAAAGCAGCAGGGTTTCTTAATGGGGTATTAGAGAAAGACGTTCAGGATGTTGTCCTACTAAACTTGGGCTACTGTACAAAAATATCAGCACTTGGGGGCAGAGGTAAGAGAATCACCATGAGTTCAAGGCCACCCGGAGACTACATAGTGAATTCCAGGTCAGCCTGGGCTAGAGTGAGATCCTAACTCAGAAAAAAATTTTTTTTTGAAAAAAATATGATGGACTGGATAGTTTAAGCAACAGAAATTAATTTGCACTGTGCTAGAAGCTGAATGTCCAAGATTATTTTTATTTTATTTTATTTTATTTTTTGAGGTAGGGTCTTACTGTAGCCCAGGCTGACCTGGGATTTTTTAAAATTTATTTATTTGAGAGAGAGAGAGAGAGAGAGAGAGAGAATGGGCGCACCAAGGCCTCCAGCCACTGCAAATGAACTCCAGATACATGCGCCCTCTTGTGCATCTGGCTTTATATGGGCACTGGGGAATCGAACTCTGGTCCTTCTGCATTGCAGGCAAACGCCTCAACCGCTAAGCCATCTCTTCAGCCCTGACCTGGGATTTACTATGTAGTCTCAGGCTAGCCTCGAACTCACGGTGATCCTCCTACCTCTGCATATGCCAGCTGATTCACTTCTTGGTTTGCAAATGGACATGTTTGGGCTGTGTCCTTATGTGGTTGGTAGAAGCAAACTCATATCTTTCTGTAAAGGCATTAATGCCATTATGAAGGCTCCACCCTTGTGATCCAATTACCATCCAAAGACCCCATCTCTGCATACTGTCACATTCAGGATTAGGGTGTCAGTATGTCCATTTTAGGATCACAAACATCCAGCCCATAGCCGATGTCCCTGGTTTCTTGCTGGGCATCTGGGTGAATGTAGATGTTACTTATTCAGCACATAAGATTTTGCTTTCTAGGTCAAGTGGGTTTTGTGGTGTATGATTGAGAGTTGTGTTTGGTTCTCCTGAGTTTGCGATAACCTATAAAACTTTCAGTGACAAGGTCTAGTGGTGAATGAATGGTTCTGAAGCAGGATGGTTCTGGGCTGAAGAGCCTGACTAAGGAAGTCATTTAGTTTCTCTGTGATAGCACACAATGAATCTAGGTGAGACTTGGTTAAGTCCTTAGACTTTGATTATGTAGTCTGCCTCTCATTTCCAAAATATTTTTATTTCTTTTCAAGAATGGGGGTAATGGGTGTTCCAGGGCCTCTACCCAATGCCATATGTACTCCAGATGCATGTGCCACTTTGTGTATCTGGCTTTACTTGGGCACTGGGGAATGGAACCTCAATTGTTAGGCTTTTCTGGCAAGCACCTTAACTACTGAGCCATCTCTCCAGCCCAAATTTTAATGGAACAGACTCCAAATTTCCAAAGAGCAGTCATCTTGAAGCAGTTTAGTAATGTGGTATAGAAGACTCCAAGGTAAGCATATTAACTATATTGAGCTGATTCTAAACTACATTGTCTCTTCTATTTCTGCAACAGTGTTCTCCCAACTATTTCATGTCACATACACATCTGTGAAATTTCCCCAAAAGGATGGTGAAAGGTAATGCACAGATCATATTAAAACAAGATCATACATCTCTAAAACAGCATGTAAGTGCACACAAAACACTAAAAATGAGGACATGTTTAAATATTCAGAGGAAAAGAGTTTAACATACAGTTGGGGTAGGCAGATAATGTGGCAAATATATAATACCTCTTAGAAACCACAAAATCAGATAGAGCATTCTTGACATTGTACTATTATAACTTTGAAAACATGTGATTCGAAGTAAGGCATTCAAGGTTATTGGGCTTCCATCTCCTAATTCATAACTACCCACTGAGGTACCAATTAATGCAAGAGATAGACATTACTACTATTAAAAATTAAGTCTTACAGAAAATTTGTTGTCAGAATTTGGTAGGAATTTCCCCTGGGCAGATAGAACTGCCATTACCACTAAGGTATTATGTACTTGAACTTTGCTGTGAGAGAAGATCTAAGTGTGCTCCCCATAGTGGTGAAAGTGTGAGGTGAGGGATGTGTTAGTTTCACATGGTAATCAGTTCAGGTTGTAAATGTAGAGCAAGATCTCAAGTTGTACACCTTAAATATTTGTCAGCTATTCTTGAGTAATCCTGAGGTTAAAAAAGGGAATGAAACAAGTTGGTGACTTTTCTCTGCTTTCCCTCATTAAGCAGGATGGCCTCAAATACCCCAGTGGCTGGGAACTTTGCAGGAAGACACAGCGCTCATACCTTCACTGTCTGAGGCACCCACGGTCCAGTCTTTCCACCCTATCCTTTACCTTCGGAGATGTGACCACTTAGAGGAGCAGCTAGGACAGGAAGGTGGGTGGGTGGATGGAGCATGATCCATAGAGGATGCTATCTCACCTTGAGAGCATGCTGTGGAGGCTATAAGGAAAAGCAGTTTTGAGACTGTCCTTACTAGATACTGTACTTTTGGTGTCTGCTGGTCAAAGAGAAGAGGCAATGGGATAAGAGATGCTCTCATCTGAATCCCCCCCACACCATGATTACCAGAAACTTCGGCTTGGAGCATGGACCATCAACCAGCCTTTGAACGAACCCTTTATACCCCCACAGAAGAGGGAAAGCAGCTAATATGGAAACAGGTATCTGTGACATTGGTAGGAACTAGAAGATGCTTTATCTCAACTGGTAAGGGGGAGAGAGATGGGAGCATAACATTTAGGTGGACGGCTTGTGGAGACTCTCAACACCTGTGTTTTCGCTCTCTGTATTCATGTCTGCTGTGACCAGAGAGAGAAGGTTGTGGGGAGGCTGGCTAACAGGAACACTGCTGACTGTAACAAGAAAACTTTCCTGGTTCAATTTCAAAACTAACTCTTCCCAAAGTTGTGAACCATTTATTTTTAAACCAAGCAATTCTCTCTTTTTATTAGAGTATCATCTGGGCATTAATGTATTGAATTAATCTATATCGAAGCAGATAATTAGGAGTTTTGTTCCATGTCCTTAGTTCTCCAAAATGACAGAACCCACCTGTCACTGGCAACCAGAAGTAGATGGGTTTGGGAGCATGGGCATGCATGTGTGGACAGGCAGCTACAGATAGCTCCATTCAATGTCCTGGACAAAATATTACCCTCTCCCCAGGGGGGAGGAGTCTTTTCTCTCTTTTCCAAAGTTAGTGGAGTGGTATGCGAGCTTCCTTGATAATAGGTTCAGGATTTAGCCACACTTTTGACGAAATAGAAAACTCAAAACCTGAATAAGTAGTTCTATCAAGAATGAGGAGAGGAGAAATCTGAAGATTTATGCAGAGGTCTAAGATTAAAATAGGAGAAATTCTGCAAAATTGTACATTCATTATTCACATCAGTGGCTTACAGAAATTGATTTAGAAGGGCTGGAGAGATGGCTCAGAGGTTAAGGTGCTTGCCTACAAAGCTTAGTGACCCCGGTTTAATTCCCTACATAAAGCCAGATGCACAAAGTGGTGCATGCATCTGGAGTTCATTTGCAGTGGTTGGAGGCCTAGACATGCCTATTCTCTTTGTCTGTGTCTCTTCTTTTTATCTCTTTCTTCTTGCAAATAAATAAATAAGAATATTTTTTAAAAAATTGATTCAGAAAGCTAAACATTCTGTTTCTGACCCTAAGTTAACACAATATACATGTATTTATACACATGTATGTATTATATAAAAGTTATTTTAACAATTAAAATCAGAAATCCTTAAGAGAAAATTGGGATGCAAATAATGTTACAGCATTGTTACAGCTAATAACTACATTTGAGGAAGTGGCTTTAAAATTTTCTATTTTTTAAAAACTTCTAAAATTAAAAATTTTCTCTTATAGTCAGGAAAAAAAAAAAAGAAAAAGAAAAAATGAAACCACGCACTATTTCTTGGATAGGATTCCTCCTAGAATTTGAGGTTAGACTCCGGGAAGTTGAGTCTGGACAGCTTGAATTTAACTTGTCTTTTATGTTCAGGAAGTGCCTCTTTTCATTGGAAAGTGGCTTTCCTTGCTAGGCCTGGTTGCTAGACTGTGTATCTGCCCCCTTCACTGCCCAGTAGCTGTTGTGAAGTTGTGCTCTTGGGTGGTCTTGGGGCACAAGACTTTGGAAAAAGAAAGCCTTCATCTATCTTTGAAGAACAGCTTCAAATGAACTCACTTAAGATACAAATGCTGTTCTGCCCATGAAGTGTCTGTTTGGGAGACTACTGTTGGTGTTCCTGCTCCATTTGGGTTGCTCTGTCATGCTGTCTGTGACAGCATGTGAGAACTGACAGCCTGTGAGTTCTGGGATAATTTATCAAGGGAAACCTCTCAACAGAGAGTCAACAACTTGAAGAGGTTTCACGGTGGACTTAATTACTGATTCACGGGTCTTATGGACTAAATACCTTTGTTCCCTCCAAATTCATATGTTGGAGCCTTCAGTCCCAGTGTGGCTGTGTGTGGAGAAGGCGGTGATGAAGGTGGAATGAGGTCTCAGGCTGGGGCTCTGAGCTGACAGGGTTGCTGTGCTTTGTAACTAGAGTCCAGAGACCTCTGGAGGTCTCCACACACTCAGAAAAGACGATGGGAAGGAGAAGGCGACAGTGTGCAAGCCAGGAAGTGAGTCCTCACCAGGAGCCACCCTCATAGGCCTTGACTGGGACTCCCATCCCCCAGAACCTTGAGAAAATGAGTATCAACCAGCTGGTGATTGGTTGGTTGATTTGTTTTGTTATGGTAGCCTAAGCTAAAACAGTAGGTTAGGGCAATTTCAGGCATCACAGGAGGAAGGACAAAGAAAACAGAAACAGAATCCTTGATCTCAGCTTCATCTATTATTTTTCTTTCCATGGCCTGAGATCTGATTTCCCTGGCTCTGTGTCCAGAAGCACAGCTTTACCGGAGTCAGACTCTTTGAAGATGGCTCCTGATAACTCTAGACTTATATTTATTTGAATAATGGTAGGCTTATATTTATTTGCGCTCTTGCAACATTGGTCACATTGTCAATTTGGGTGCCTTCACTGCAATCCATCGAAGTCCAATCTTAAAAGGATCTGTTTCTCCCTGCTATAATTATTAATAACCGAGGACAATAGGCTTAGCTATCTAAGTTGGCATTTAGAATAGGTAGATGAAGGTTTATAATATTGAGCTTTGGTTGGCAGCATCATATCAGGTGCACTGTGTTGGAAAGGCCTGGCTGGTGAATGCAGCTCTCTAAGAGAGAATAAAGCAGTATTTGGGTGCCCCCCCATTGTGCTGTCCTTAAGTATGTGATAACTGAGTGTATTAGTATAATCCTATCTGGTTTCTTTTGCTGCATTTCCTGGCCCAGTGACAAGTATGAAGGTGAATTTTATGACACATTAGTAAAAAATTGTTGGTGATTATGAGTTATGACAAGTGCTAATAAGGCATTGCGCTAACTTGATGAGTGTCCAGAGAGGCATAGGACTGGATGCCTACTCAAGTGAAGGAGCCTTGTTTAATTTATTTAATTTATTCAACAGTTCTTTAAAGTAGATGTTACCTTTGTTTTTCAAAGTTAATTTAGGAAAGCAGTGTGTGCATGAATCGCAAAGAAATCAATATAAAGATAATGATGGATATTTCCCTCTCAAGCTTTAAAAAGAAGGTAAGGATTGGGGATGGTGATGTTATTCACTTGTGTTCCTGAGGAAACAGCCCTGTGGCTGGAGTGCCTCATATCCTGGAGAACTCAGAATTTGTGCAAAAGAATAGAAGTTGTCATTTTAAGATACTCCCCATAGGCATGAGTCACCAGTTGCTGCAATTGTCCAGTATAAAAGCCTGAGTGGAACTGTGCTTTAAATAGCTGGAAAACCTTCTTCCTCTTTTTCTGGGTAATTTCCGCTTCCCTGCTCTGCCCTCCCCCCCCAATCCTGTCACCTGACTATCTTAAATGTCTTGGATCATGGTTTATCTTTTTTGTGGTTTCCTTCAAAGACTGGGCAGAGGAAGAAAATGGGGTTCAATATAGATTTTTCTCTTTCAAGAGATATTTTTTGAGCTGTAAATAAAAAAAATATATGTTTAGGTTACAGAAAGCTAAGAGTGGGCAGGCCAAGGAAAACCTAGGAAGAATGTCTAACAGCAGCTGGGCCTGTAGGCTGGCACCTTGCATCTATCCTCAGCCTGTAGAAAGTCATTTATTCAAGGTGATGCATATGAAAGACTGGGATTTAGGAACATGTCTGTTTGAACCAGAAGTTGGGACCTTCTTGTAGACAACACTTCAACATGCTCACAGAATCTATGGCCAGAATCTAGAGGCATTAACCCCCCCCTCCTGGCCCAGGCTTTGGGGTTCTATGCACAGTGGGGAAGAAACTGCTAATGATACTTAACTTTGCACATGAGATGCTGGTATCACAATATTGTGTCAAGTTGGCCAGTGAGCTCTGTGTAGTGGTGTGGAGCACAGTGGTACTGGAGGCCCATAGTGGGGTCAGGAGATGGAGGTGAATGCAAGGGAGCTTAGAGAAATGAGGACCCATGACCAAACAGTGCCTGGTGACCTGAGCGAATGAAAGCACGTGCACAAGTCAGCATGGACTTAGCCAAATCTGACCAGGAGCAGAGAGAACCTGGAGTGAAGACCGGGTCTTCTGTGGCTTCAGGGCGGGGAATCACATCGACTGGAGGAGCCCTGGCATCCCTGAGCGGAGAGCCATGTGTTCTGAGGTTAGCAACCTTGCTCCCCTCAGACCTGGCCTTCTGCTGTTCTGCACACAGCCGAAGTACTGGTGTGCTAGAGAGGCACCTTCCTGCACTGGTCTTGTTTCATGTAAGCAACAAGCGACCTTTAGCACATTTGTTGAAGAGGTTCATGGTGGTGGGAAGGTGTTTCCTCCACAGTCCAGAGTCACTTCATTCACACAGAACCTTCTGGAACGGATGCCTGTCTACAATCCTGCCTTGTCATGCGGTGCTTGCTCTGGTCCTCTGTCCTCCTGGGTCCTAGGAGCCCACTTACTGCTCTCCAGGAGCGCTCTGCTGCTTCAAGACCCAAGAAGCCTTTGAATTTGCTGGAATTGTCCTGGGGCTGACCACCCCTCTCCCTCCCTGAGTTTCCCTTTCTGACTTTTCTAGGTATAAAGGAGAACTACTCTCTTCCATCCCACATGAGTGCCCTGCAGCTGGCCCTGTCAGGACCTTGCTTTGCTGTTCCCAAACCTTTCAGTTTCCATAGTCTACTGAAGCCCTGAGGCTGTGATGCTATATTGCTCCTCCATGGTCTCCCTTGGGCACTGTGCCAGAGCTAACCTGCAGCAAGTGTGGAATCGTTGAATGAATGCACTCCTTGGATGAGGGAAGTTAATGTATTGTAGTTACAAATGAGGCTTTGTTTGAGTAGATGATGCCTGGCTGCCCAGGGAATGATGGGACCCCACATCACAAGGTGTTGATCCAGAGGAATACAGACGTTTGTCAGAGAGCTGATAGAATTTTTCAAAGGTTTGTGAAATTAGGTATATGAAATCTGAAATACAATACTTCATGGTTCTGTTTATTATGTAGCTATGTAAAGAAATCCACTTGACAAAAATCCAGATAATCAAAAGACTATGAAACTGCTGTTTTCAGAATACAACGTGGCCTTCCACTCATGGAGGCACAGCAGCTGTGGTTTACAGAACAAGATTGAGCCTGTTAGCACTTCAACATAGATGAGGGATGGAGGCCTGAGACCCCAGACTTCCCTGACCACCTATTGGCAGCTAATGATTGCTGTGGGGGAGGGAGAGTCAGGTTCCTCAGTATTGTAACCACCATAAACCCATAATCATGGAAGCAGCCCTTATTTAACTCAATGGATTGAATGAAAACACAGAAGCAAGATAGGGCCTAAGAGGGAAGAATGTAATGGGAGGGGGAAGAAGAGAGGGATTTGAAGGAGTAAGATCAAAAACACATTATGTATATGTATAAAAATGTCAAAAATGGAAAAATAATTTTTAAAGTGTAATTGCTATTTTAGAAACCTACTGCTGACCACTGAATTTCACAGACAAGACTGGATTTTGTTGACTATTCTAATTTCTATTTCTAGCAACTATATAAGCTGTCATTTACAACATATTTATAATAAACATTTCAGTTTTATTTGAGCCAGTATATGCAGGTCTAAATTTTTAGTAGATATGTATGAGCAAAGTCTCTATAGAAACATCAGACTGCTGGACTCCACGTAAATGCTAGAAGATGCTCGGTCACATCTGCATGTCACTGGACCTTGTACACTGTGTTCTGACAAACACTGGTCTTTGGCATTTTTAGTGCTTCCTGCCAGTTTTGGGTGCTTTTCTAACATTTGGGTGATACAGCTTTGCAACAAAAACTTCCTTCCACTGTTTTGTTCATGTTTGGAGTATGTTGAGATTGCAAAGCAAGCTGTTATCAAAAGACAGAAACAGCCTGGCGTGGTGGCACAAGCCTTTATTCCCAGCACTCCAGAGGCATGAATTTGATGCCGGCCTGAGACTACTTAGTGAATTCCAGGTCAGCCTGGGCTAGAGCGAGACAAAACTAAAAAACCCAAAAACCCCACAGAAACAGAACTCCTACCAAGTTTGCCACTGGCTAGTCATTGGTGAGGAAGTGTAAACGTTTGCACTCTGCTGTGTAACCAAATCATAATGTAGAAATAGATGGCATGCAGAGAAATAGACTCTAAGGATCTTTTTAATGCTTCCTGGGTTTTAATTTTTGTTTTCTTAGGAACAGCGCCATTCATTAGAACATTTTATTAGATGTAGTTTGTCACATGATGAAATGGCACATGGTAGCTGGAAGCAGGAATGCCATCCTTCTAATTTACATAGTGGTGTGACGTTGGCTTGCAGGATCTCTGGTCACTGTTGTATAAATATAAGACTGAAAGTGTAAGTTTATTAGGAAAAATTGCTGATTTGGGGGAGTTTATATTTTGGGGCTCTGTATAAGAGTTTAGTCAAGGGCTGGAGAGATGGCTCAGCGGTTAAGGCATTTGCCTCCAGTGCCTAAGGCCTCCAATTCAATTCCCCAGGTCCCACATAAGCCAGACCCACAAGGTGGTGTCCCTGGTGCGCTCTCTCTCTCTCTCTCTCTCTCTCTCTCTCTCTCTCTGTGCTTGAAAATGAATAAATAAAATATTTTTAAAAAAACAGAGTTTAGTCAAACAATAGCAAAAAATTTCCTGTGAAAACCAAACTTTGAAAACTGTTAACTTGGCAGAATACTTTGAATGAGGCTGGAATATCACTGGTAAAATCGGTTGCAATAAGCTTTGAAGTTACTATATTCTCCTGATGAACTAATATCTTTTGTCTTCAAGTGATGGTAGAGAAATCGTTTGGATTGGGGGGGTATGAGTTATCATGGAATTATTGTACTTTCCAGAACACATATGCCATGGCACACAGTGTGTACCACTGATCATGTCTAGAAAACCTTTACTTGATCCCTTTATTCTAAAAGTATCTATTTGAAAATGGTGACAGGAATTTCCCTGCTGAACATAAGAGTGTAGGGTTCTAAGTGTTATTCTTTCGTAATAACTGTTTGAATTCAGGCAAAGCATTTATTTTGTTAGGGCCCCGGCCTTGAAATGAGAGAATTGGATGTAGTGATTTCTATGTTACTTCAAATTCTAAACTGCAGTGTAAGTTACAGATGTCTGAATGTCTGGAGTTTTCCATAACTGAGGTGTTTTTGTTTGTGTTCAGGGAATAGAGACATAGTGAAATAGCCTCTGCTTGTGCTGGATGCTTCGATTAGGTGCCACATTCCCTACTTCATTGCCTTGAAGCTCTTGGGCAATTCTGATAGAGCTTGACTCAGTGATTTTTAATAATTGATAAATACTACATGGAATCTACCCTTTTCTCCCAAGTCTTCCTACTTCTAGTAAGGTATTTTCAGTGTAATTAATTTACTTAATTAAATGAGCTAAACCCTATGGTCCATTTTTGAGCCACATATGTACAAGTTTGAAGAAAACATTGGTTAATGGGTTCAGTTTAGAAATAATTTTCTTAAAGGCTACTTTTTTTTAAAAGTTTTTTATTGTCCATAATGAATTACAACATTTAGTGGGCAAACAATGAGTTGTTATCCCCAATTCCCCACTGCCCTCCCCTCCCCCCTCAACTGGATAACCTCCTCCATGAGCCGTCTGGATCAGTCCTTGTGACAGGGGACCTTAAAGGCTACTTTTTGAGGTTACCAAAGGGAAAAAAAAAGCGTAGGGATGGAAATATTACACTTAGCAGTCAAGGAGAAAAGAATCATTTTGAATCTCATTCCATATCTAAATTATGGCACTTTTCAGCCATACTGGGTGAGATTGGTCAGATTCTACTGACTGGTTGCGTTTATTTCTCTTAATTGGAAAAAATTACGACTATTAATCATTGTGACACAAGGCACAATGTCATCCTGGCATAATGTTCTTATTTTTCACCTGAGAAATGGTAGCTTCTGAAAGCAAAATCAGACTGCCCACCCCTCCCTTCCTTCCTGGCCCGAGTTCTCTGGAGTAGATAAGAGAATGTCCTGCAAAGCCGGGGAGGAGGCAGAAGCAGACGAGGGAAGCATTCCTTCATTTTTATTCCATAGCAACAGCTGTGAAAATGAAAATGAGATGAGCACAGAAGAAAGAGCTCATAAGCTGAGGAAATGTGACTAGTGCCCAAAGACTTAGAAATGATTTGCATATAGGTAATTGATGGAGATAAAGTCTTTTTAGGTATGGGACGTAAAAATGACTGCACACGGGGTTTTCATTATTTTTCCCCCTCCTAGATTAACTCAGAAGGAAAATGTTTCAAGCAGTATACTAGGATTTTCTTATGAGAATAATAATTTTTCTAGTTATAGAAGCAATTATGGTTGTAACACATGAATTATTTTGGCACTGAGTTTTGTCATGTCTTAGTGTTTTGGGCATATGCAGAATTGATTTGGGCATTTTCAAGTTTTAAGCAGGATTTGAAAAAAAAAAACCCAATAGACAAATGCTAGTTTATCTTATGCTTGGCTTTTTAAAAAAATATTTTATTTATTCATTTTCATACAGAGAGAGAGAGAGAGAGAGAGAGAGAGAGAGAGAGAGAGAGAGAGAGAGAGCGCACCAGGGTCACCACCTTGTGGGTCTGGCTTATGTGGGACCTGGGGAATTGAACCCAGGGCCTTAGGCACTGGAGGCAAGTGCCTTAACCTCTGAGCCATCTCTCCAGCCCGTGCTTGGCTTTTGAAAATATTTATTTTTCTCTAGGTATTGATATTAACTACATTTTTAAAAAGGATAAACAAAACAAGTGTGTGTGTGTGTGTGTGTGTGTGTGTGTGTGCAAAAATACTTGGGAAATCCCTTTTTCCTTTGTGATCTGTTTCTGATTGTCATGATATAACTGCTAGATGACTTTTGTCTAATAAGTAAGTCACCTCTTTTACACAAGTCCCTGGAATTTTGTCAGCCTCCAACACAGATTTCTTGCAGTACTCTAATGGAACTGAATGAGCTGATTTGTGTGTGTGTGTGTGTGTGTGTGTGTGTGTGTGTGTGTGTGTGTATTAAGTTTATTAGGGACTGTTTGGTGAGTATTAGGTTCAAATGCTGCACTTTTTCTGTGCATTTACTATTTTTTTTAAACATGGTACTGATTTTAATTTGATTTCAAACTGTACCATCACATTTTGTGATGATATAAGTGATTATAGGCAGGATCTTGTTTTTCTAATTGCAATCACACTCTGTGTCAGGCACTGCACCTACGCTGTGTCTGTATCTTTTCATTCAGCACCCATGAGAACTGCATGGTACAGGTGTGGTTCCCATCCCCTTTACCAATGAGGAAGTGTGGCAGAGAAGTGATACCCATCCTTCCAAGGAAATCAGGGCAGTGAGTTGTAATGCTGTGATTTGCTGACAGATTCGAGCTTGCTTCCTTCAGCACTGCTAGTGTCTCCCTAGTCATGTTTTTATTGCTCTTTGTTTTGGGTTGTTGTTAGTGGTGTGGGGGTGGGGCTGTGTAGTCTACAAAGAGCAGTGATTGACAGATTGACAGAAAGGTAACTGCTCTGGTATATATCAGTGTAAGGAAGCTACTGATACTAGCTGGACAACCTGTGGTCTGGAAAACTGTGTCCTGGGTTGAAAAAAAGCCCTTCGCCCTTTGATTCCTACTGAGAACCTACTGACTTCCCAGTCTAGCTCCATGACAGGCAGAGCTCATCAGAGGGAGTGTGGGCTGAGAGCCGAGCAGGGTGTGCTTCCTGCAGCTGAGATGGTCCTTTCCATGTTACAGTGGCTTCTTCTATGGGAGGACATTGGTACGACTGGATTCCTCTGAGGAAAGGCAGTTTAGGAATGTGCATTCCCAGTGTGGGAAGGAACAGGCTGTGGAAATGACACATGGAAGCAGAGACCTGCCTGAGCTTTGGGGATGGACTCGTGGCAATACAAAGGAGAGCTAATAATAACACAGTTGTGTCATTTTAGTGTTGTGTTTAGACTGAGGATGTCTTATTTCAAGTGACCTTTGTCCTAGATGTCTTACTGTCTGTGACACACATTCTTAGTTCCTTGTGAAGTTTTTGGCCAGAAAAAAATAGGACTTGAATACTTAAGTCATCACTTTTCTGTGTGTAGAATGATAACACACCATTCCATTTATATGGAGTGTTTTACAATTTGGAATGTTCTTTCACTTGTCCTATTTGATCCTTTTAGCCTCCTTCCTAGAAGGTAGATGGAGTAAGTTCTTTTTTAGTGGTGTCAGTTAAGGCACAGAAAATGAAGCGACTGCTGGGGCTCAGATAAAATGTGACAGCTCAAGATGGCCCAGGCTCACTGTTGGAAGGACTATTGCTGTTTGCTAGGTGTACTTATTTTATGTATTGGCATAAATTTAGCCATCTAACACATGAATGTACAACTGTATGCATCAGGCTTGGGGTTCACAATAGGACTGAGACAAGACAGCTTTAATGTTCTATTAACTAGTAGAGATGGGCAAGATCCTAAGCAAAGGGGAAGGGATCTTTGGAGTGCTAGGTAAAACTGGGTTCCCTCTCTTTGCTTCAGATCCTGCCAGTTTTACCTGGAAGGGGATGGGACAGGACTGAGGAGCTGCACTGCAGGGAAAGGAACAGAGACTTTCTTCTTTTGGGTCTGGCTTTTATGAGTACCTATTAGGGTCTCTCAGTGAAGTGAGGTTTGGATTGCCACATCCCCACCCAGGGCTACAGGGTGTCTGGGAAGAGGTCTTCTTCATTCACAGCCTGAGTGGTAAGGCTTGGGTAATTTACTTAATAGCAGATAGTGATTATCTGGTTCTGGGCATACTGATTGAAAAGGGGGTAGTCAGGAGAGGCAGCTTTCTTACAGTCTGACAGTGTGTACAATTCAACAGTGGATCCTACCACATCCTGCTGAACAGCCCCTCTCTGAGAACAGCCTCTCTCTGGAGCCCATGCTCCAGTCTCCATCTTACTTTTTATCTATGTGATCATCACCATGAGATCAGGTGAGATCATTTTTATGAAGTCATGAAGATGATCAAATGCTTTATAAGTATAAGAAATTGTTATGGAGGGCCTCAAGTTCAAGATGGAAATGGCAGCCTTTAGAGAAATGGGCCATGATGTCATCTGTGACTTCTCTCTAGAGACCCTCTTCAGGCTTCGTGGGGGAGAAGGTGGGTTACATGTGTGATCTTGCTGGAGACTGAAAGAGCAGAAAGTCTTCTTAGGCCCTCTAGAAAAGCTGTTCAAGTGGCATATCCACAGGAATAGGAAGGAGCTGCGAGCTGGCCTCCAGGGGACTTGGATGGAGGTTGGTCAGTGCCATGCTGCTTGGAAGTAGCCCAAAGAATAACAGCTTGTGGTTTTACCCCAAAAGGAAAAGGGATAAAGATGAAAAACAAGCCAGAGAATATGTGCCTGTAAACCTCAAATTAGTTTGTGCTAGCATGAGATGACGTGGGTATTACAGTGCCATCCTGGGGAGTTGCTCAAATTGTGCTCACAGGAACTGTCCACTGAGCATTCCAAGGGGAATGGTTGGGAAAACTTGCCCCTGGCCAGCTGCATTCATTAGTGATGGTCAGCCTGCCGTTGTGCCAAGGCAGTGTTAACGTATGTGGGGATTCCTCCCGGGTACCAGGCTCTGTGCTTACTGCTGGTTATCCATGGATGAGTGGACAGTTCTCAGAGCCTAGGAAGCCTAGGAACTTACTCAACTGTTAACTATGTGTTGGGTGTGTGCATCTTGGCAAATGTATGTGTTCTGGGTGCAGGGATGAACAGTGAACTCTAAGTTGCTTAGACCTGCCTGGGAGATACTTGGGAGTAGGTCATTGATTATGGTCTCAGAAGAGGCAGATTGATTGTGGTCAAAGTATGCCCAGAAAAAGAGGAGTCAGTGAGGTGAAAGAATTGAGAGAGGTGATTCCTAGATAAAGGAAGCCTGACAGTGTGTATGTGTGCCTAGAGACCTGCATGGTTGACTGCTCTGCATGTTCAGATTATAATACTGCATGTGTGGCTGATGCATTACCTTCTTCCAGTTGAAGTTAGTGATTTTCAACCTGACTGGCCTACCTTTCCCTCCCCTCTCTTCAGGGTATTTGGAAATGTGCTGTTTTTGATGAAGACATCATTTTAGGAAGCACACTGGCATTTACTTGCACAAGGCCAGGAATGCTATGTGGCCCTCAAAAGGCTGACCTGCCCCATCCCACATGCTCAGGGGATAGTCCCATTAAGTGAAAAGGCACTGAGTGCACCTACTGTTTCAGCTTGGCCATGAAATCCATGGCCATTGTTCTTTCGGGTTATTAGTAGATTTCAGAGTGCTTTCTTCAATATGTCTGTTTGAATTTTCTTTTGCCCTTTCTGGTTTTTGTTTTTTTTATTTTCATGCTTTAAAAAATTCTAGCTAACAGGCTGGAGAGATAGCTCAGCGGTTAAGGCACTTGCCTGCAGTGCCCAAGGCCCCGGGTTCAATCCCAGTACCCACATAAGCCAGACCCACAAGGTGGTGGCCCTGGTGCTCGCTCTCTCTTTCTCTTTCTCTCTCTCTCTCTCTCTCTCTTTCTCTCTCTCTGTATCTCTCTGCTGGAAAATGAATAAATAAAATATTTTTTAAAATCTAGGTAACATCTTCTGTTCATAGTATCTTTGTTAAAGGCTAACATTTAGTTTTTTCCATTTTCCTTCTTCCAGGTGGAACACCTGCGAGTAAAGAAACACTTAGGGAATTTTTCCTCTCCCCTTTTCCTCCCTTCTTCACATTACTGGCAGTTGATGTGTGAGTCTGAAAGAGTGCTGGCCTGGCTTCTTCCTTCCAAGGTCTTCCTTCTGTGGGGAGGCCGCCTTCTGATTGGTTAACTTTGTGGTTGTGTGAGAGGACTGTGTGTGTGTGACCTAAATGCAGTGTCGTGGAGTGCTGGTCGGTTGGGCCCTGTGGACAGTGATGCGGTTTGTGTACTGCACGAAAGGAGCAAGTGGCACCTGGAAACCAGCCAGAGCCTCACTGGGCCCAGCCAGCTGTGCTAGGGCCCACACAGCTCCCTTTGCTCGTTTGAACAAGGGCATTGTACAGTCCCGTGACCCTCTGTCGCAGGATGCAGAGCACGCCATTGTCTCCCATTGTATTCTTCATCTAGGGCTTTGGGTCCTGTGTGCCCTCCTTGATGGTGAGCAAATGTCCACACACCTAGCTGAGTCCAGCAGTGGAGTTCATGGTTTGAAGAGCTGGCATTTCAGTTAGACCTGTTTTCTCCCTCTTCAGTGGGTGAAGTGAGCCTCTGGAGTTCAGTGAACTTTTGAAGCATATAGTTTATACTTGTTTGTGATTTAGTTTAGACAGTGTAGAGGCATGTAGAGTATGAAACTGTCAGTCTTCCTCACCTCCTCCTGCTACTTTTATAAATGATCACTGCTGATGCATTGGGCTGGAGCCCCTTCGATCTTTTCCTGTTCCAATGGAGCATTTTGAAATGTGATCACATTTTTATGTTATTTAAAATTCTTTCATGGAGAGATATTTCCATATACATATATGGGAAATCCAGTTTTAAAAAGTATTGTAGGGTGCTAGGGAGAAGGAACATAAACGTGTATAACTTGATGAGAAAATGAGCATTAGACAATATGTTCATATAATCAAGTTCCATATTTAAAAAGTATTGTAAAATCAAGTTTTTATGAAAAATTATATATGAATCAGTAATAATTAGGGCTGGGGAGATGGCTCAGAGGTTAAAGGAACTTGCTTGCAAAGCCCCGATAGCTCAGGTTCAGTCCCCAATACCCACATAAAACGGGATGCAAAAAGTGGTGTATGTATCTGGTACTCATTTGCAGCGAGTGGCAGGATATCCTGGTGTACACCCCCAACACACATTAGAATAAAACCCAATAATAATCACAGTGCTTCAGTTTGAGGTTGACTGTTTGTATCAGACACTGTTCTGCATCCTTTGCACATATCACAGCAACTCTCTGGAAGAGACATGACTGACACTATTTTTCAACTCAAGAAACTCAGATGTGGAGATCATTCTCAGCAAGAACATACAATGGTACTTGAAGGCAGGGGGCATATTTCCAGAATGCATGCTCTTAAACATAGGATGTTACAGCATGTAACATAAAGTTAACAGAAGGCAAAATTCTGGGATCTGCATCCCTTGTCCAGAGGCAGCTCCTTGGTACCCAAGGGAGAGCCCTCTGTGCTCTCGTATATACTCCTTGGCACAGAAGGCTCTGGGACACACATTTATGCAGATTTTTAAAAACTATTTTATTTATTTATGAGAGAGAGAGAGGAGAGAGAGGGGGGCACCAGGGCCTCCAGCCACTGCAAGTGAACTCCAGACACATGCCCCCCCCCCCTTATGCATCTGGCTTTATATGTGAACTGGGGAAACGAACAACTCAGGTCCTTCTGCATTGCAGGCAGATGCCTTAACTGCTAAGCCATCTCTTCAGCCCCCAATTTTTAATAGTTACATACTAGTCCACAGTAGAAATATATCATATTTTAAAATTTAAACAGATCCCCTTCTGGTTTGAAGTATCATGCTGTTCTAAACAGTGATTCCTCAGACATTTTCATGTTTACACTGTAAGTACACATGAGTAACTCTGAAGAAAATAGTCTTTACTGTGAATTTGCTGGGTTACATGAGATGCCTATTGAGAAATTTTATAGAAGCTGATGAGATGGTTCAATGGTGAAGTGTGCATTCTGTGCAAGCATGAGGGCCTGAGAAGGCCTCAGACTGCCAGCCAGAGTTCAAATCTCCAGCGCTCATGTAAACAGGTGGTCGTGGCCACACATGCATGTCATCTCAGTCTCACAGGGGAGAAGGGAGCTGAGAATCATCAGAGCATTGCACACTCCTGGGTCAGTAAAGAGACTGGTTCAAAACCAGACCATACAGAACGTGATACAGCAGGACACCCAACTTCCTGCTTTGGCCACCATAGGCGAGCATGTGGGGCACCACAACACACACACACACACACACACACACACACACACACACACACACACGCACACGCACACGCACACGCACACACACGCACACACATGCACACATGGAAAATTTTTGTAGACCATGACTCAGATTCTTCCCCAAAGGTTGTACCATTTTATACTCCCACCCGGGCACTTGTTTCCTCGCTCTTGCCAACACGAGGCATTCATCACCACTAGCTCTGTGTTAGTCTGTAATGTGATGGTGACAATACACCAGATGAGCATGGAGTCACTAATCTGTTAGTTTATCAAATTTTGCTCGTATTTGCTTGGTCAAGAGCAAAAGTTGTTTACAAGCCATCACACCAACTCTCTTTTTTTCCTAGAAAATGTCTTCATGCTTTTACCCTAAAAATGTGCCTATAATGAGCCATTTTTATTAACTTTAGGAAAATGACCACCATGTCACCTACATGAGAGTACATTCTAGCAGGCAAGGGGGTATGAGCTGGGATGCACTTTCTGTGTTTGAACATATGAGCCAGTCCACTTTACCAAGCCTTCCCATAAGGTGGAAGAGCAGGGACTGGCCACAAAATGCTGGTGGCACAGTGGGGACCCCTAGGTACTTGACATGACACAGTATCTCTCATGCCTGCTGAGAGGAAGCCTAGGGTGCTGTGGAATTCATGGAGCTCCATCTCTTCTGCCGTCCCTAGGAAAGGGCAGCTGTGGATTCCATCTCACACGAATGGACATCACAGTAGCTGGCAGCTCACACATCCTTTCTAGCTGGGACCGGCAGCATTTCAGTCGGTGGGAACCTGTGGGCTCAAAGCTGGCTTGCCAGAGGAAGAGGGTATTTATGACTAAGTAGGCACTGTGCCTCGGTTTTCCTGAGGTCTCTCATCTCTGACTTTTGTTGCGTGTTTTGAAAGGGTGATGTTCTCCAGCATGGTTTTGTAGCCTCCAGGAAGTTCTGGGTTGAGATGTGTTCACTGCTTTCCTTGTCTGAGGTCTGTTGCTGCCCAACCT
>PVHP010014173.1:13233-39695 GCA_004024765.1 Zapus hudsonius | reverse complement strand
TATATATATATATATATATATATATATATATATATATATATATATATATATGCCTGAAAATAAAAAAATAAACAGAAAAATCTTAAATAAAATGTATTCTTGTTTAAAATAATAAAATATGAATTATATGCATTAAAAAGTAACTTATTGAAATATTCCCTCATATTAAGCATCACAAAGCTGTTGCTGAAAAATTAGACCATAGGAGTTACAAGGGAGGAATATAGGGAGAACAGTTCAGAGACTCCCGTGGTCCTCAGGCAAGACATAATGACATAATGGTGTGAGGAATTTGTTTTTGGCCACTTCATATCCACAACAGACAGTAAGAAGTTTCAAATCATCAGGGTTCTATAATCATTTTTCTCTTCAAATGATTAAGATTTAGAAAGCAGAGCCATTATTTCCTAATTACACCCTAATTTATTACCAAAAAACATTATCACAATCATGAGAATGAGAAATAAAAAGAAATAAACAGAAAAGAGAAATCAATACTTAATGTGCATGATAAGCTTCTTTTTTTCAAGACTTGTCACAATAACAAATTATTAAAGCATGTGGGGAACAATTCAATTAAGGTTTCTATTTCCAGAAAACATTACCATAGAAACAAAGTGGAATAATTCACAATATACCTTACCCAGGTGTGGGGGCAGCCAAATGCCATCTCAAAACATTGGAGACTGAGGCAAGAGGATTGAAGGTTCAAAGCCAGCCTGTGCCACATAGCCTGTCTCAAAAAAAGAAAAGAAAAAATATTTATGTTTACTTATATTTTAAGGAAGATATAATTAATATTATATCTTAATAATCATCGAACTGGTATGAACAGTACCACAGGTATCACCCGGGAATATTCCCAGGAGAACCACACATTAGTTCTATTTTTAGTTTGTTTGAAGAATCTCCATAGTGATTTCCATAGTGGTCACACTTTATACTCAAACATTCATACATACAAAGTGTATAAGTGTTTGATTTTCCCCACATCTTCACCAATATTTATTCTTCATTCAGACTCATATGAGATGGAATCTAAATATACTTTAGTTTTGCATTTCCATGGTAGCTGTGGATGTTGAACAAGTTTAATGTATTTGCAGCGATTTGTACTTATTTTGATTGCGTTTTCTTCCCCAGCTTACTTGCTCAACGATTGGATGATTTGCATTTTTGGAGTTTAAATTTCAGAGTTCTGAATACATTCTAAAAATTAAATCCTACAAAGAATGAATAGCTGGCAAATATTTTTCTGCCATTCTATAAACTATCTCTTCACTCTGTTATTATCTTTACAGTGCAGAAAATTTTTTAATTTCATGAAACCCCATTTGTCAATTCCAATATCAATTTTAAAGGCTAGTAAATTGGCCATTTATATTTTACTATATATGCCTATAAAATTTCATAAGAGATTTGTTTTTTTAAGTTAGAAAACTTTTACTCTATTTCTTTAAATGTGCTGATTGAGTACATCTGTGCATAGGGCTATTTCATATTTCACCATTGTAACTACATACAACAGGAATAATACCAAATTCTTCAGTTTAAAATTTATTTGAAGAGACTGTTGTTTTTGGATATTGTATGCCCAGTTCAAAGCTGTAGGTAGTGGTTCACTGAATAAGCTTATAAGACTTGCACTTCTAAAGCTATGGAAATTAAACCTTGAGACATCATAATTATGGAAGAAAATGAACTAAATTTTCAGAAACAGAACAACACTTTCAATATGAGCTAAGATTGCTAGTCATTTTCTTCTCTGGGAAATATTCCAAGTCTTAGTAAGAGCTGATGCAGGGCTGACTTGGGGAGGACCGCAAGAGGAGAAGAGAAGGCAGCTTTTGATAGATGTGTAGGCTAGCATGACAGCTTTGATTTGAAAAAAAATATATCCTTCAGACACACGTTCTGTTCTTCTCCACAGAACATCTGCTGGCTTCTTGGGAAGCCAGGATAGAATGGGATGTGTATAGTGTCCTAATATTTAGGTACTGAGCTGACAAACCAAGTTAACCCTCCTGTTTTTTTTTAATATTTATTTATTTTTAAACAGAGAGAGATAGAGAGAATGAGCATGCCAGGCCCTTTAGTGGCTGCAAACAAACTCCAGATGCATGTGCAACTTTGTATTTCTAGGTTTACATAGGTGCTGGGGAATCAAACCCTGGTCCTTAGGCTTTGCGGGCAAGTACCTTAACCACTGTCTCCGGCCACCTAAGTTAACCCTTTTGATGACTTTTCTATCTTCATGTCCTTGCCCTTCTGTCCTCCATAGTCTCATGTGTTTGAATTCTTGACTCATAGCTAAGGTCACTGTCTGGGCAAGTTGAGGAACCTCTAGGAGGTGGTGAGTTGCTGGAGGAAATGAATTAATAGTTTAATAGCCCTATGTGACTTTTTGTTCTCCCTCGACTCCCTGACTTCAGAGTTGTGACCAGCTCTGCTTCTTCTGCTATACCTTTCCCTACTGTTTCTGTTAGCTTCTTGTTGCTGAGATAAACACCTGATCAAAAGCGACTTGTGGGAGGAGGAAAGGGTTTATTTCAGGCCAGGGGAACACCATCAATGACAGAAGAAACTAGCTCATGTCCATAGATCCAAGCCAAGAGGCACCACCAAACAGCCAGCAAACACCCACAGCCAGAGCCCCCAACTTTACTGAGCTAGGATTGCTGGACTATCTTGTAATTTCCTGCTCAAGACCAAGCCCGTTAACATTCCAAGATGGAACAACTAAACACCAAAATTCAAAGAAAAACTGCCTATAAAAACAATTAAAACCCAATGTGATAAAAACTGAATTTAATAACTCAAAGATAGACCATCTAAGTAAAGACCAATGGCTCTTTAGCTGATTCCTGAAAATAAAGTCCCAGTGTAAAGCTTTTTTTTTCAGATAAAAAACGATATAAAAATCTAACAAGTGAAATGAAATCTCATAAGAAATGCTTTGTGAGACTTGTGAATTAGAACAGATGTTTTTCCTCAAATTTTACAATTTCTCTGGTTACTGTAAGCTATTAACTTAAATGGATTTGTAATGTTAGCTACATCAAAGTTTATGTACCACTGGAGAAGAGTACCAGAGTCATTCGTTTTCTGTCTACCTTATCCAAAGGCACTGAAGTTTTGGTTCCCTTATTCTGAACTTCTTTTTTAATACAGGAATGAGAACATTCTGTTTCTTGACAGTCTCCTGGCTGAGTGGCATCAGAAACACGCTGTCTACTAAGGCTTACAGGACACATGGATTTGACCTTCAGGCAAGTACCTGCTGAGTACTACAGAGAACAAGCTGTTTATTCCGTTTCATGGGATAAAGGGATGGTTCTGCTACCAAGATGTTTATAAAGTGTTATTCTTAGCTGGTCTTTCCTGGCCAATGGAATTACATTGTCAGAAACTTTGAAGATAGTAGCAAAGAATGTCAGATCAGGTTATAAAATCTAAAAACGTGAACACTGATTATTAATAGTCTTCAAGTAAAATTTTACTTGGAAAAAAATCCCTAACAATTTGACTAGATGGTGGGCTGGAGAGATGGCTCAGCGGTTAAGGCACTTGCCTCCAGTGCCTAAGGCCATGGGTTCAATTCCCCAGGACACACATAAGCCAAACCCACAGGGTGGTGGCCCTGGTGTTTTCTCTCTCTATCTCTATCTCTATCTCTCTGCTTGAAAATGAATAAATAAAATATTTTTTAAAAATTTTACTAGATGGCTATTGAATCTAAAAAGCACCCTACCCTAGTGATCAACTTCTTAGAAGCCACACTGGATGTCCAATGGTAAATACCCAGAGCAGTGACATCTGGGAAGGGGATCCATCTCATTACCATAGTTATGCTTCCTTCAGTCCCACTTGTTCAGATGAGCAATGAAAGGAGGGAGGAGAGAGGAGGCTAGAAGAAAGGAAACAGAGTAAGATTTTGAAATCGTCCAGGGCATCACTTGTAGAACAGTAGGCTGTTCAAATGAGTTGATTAACAAGGAAAAGCCAGCAGAGTCGGGGCTTCAAAGAACAAAACGTGGACATGGATTCCTGGAAGGAAATGGTAGCATGAACCAAAATCTTGGACACCACCAGAAATACCTGTGTGATTCTGGTGGTAACGGGAAGCAACCACAGGAGACAGAAGAGCGAGGAAGACAATGAGTGTGAAATTAGACACAGAACGTAAAATGTCTTCCATAGTCTCCTGTGTTTGTGATTAAGCCTCACACTCAATCCTTAGCTGGAGGAGCCTTGGGGAGATTGAATTTAGCTAAAGGAGGTGTGTCACTGGGGGCAGGCTTTAGAATTTTAAAATCAAACCTGATTGCCAGAGCTAGCTGTCTCCTCCCAGCTGAGGTGACAAGGTGTGATGTCCTGCTGTCTGTTCTTGCTAGATCTTCCCTGCCAGGATTAATCTTCCCCTTGAAACTATTATCAGAAATAAATCCATTTCATCCATAAACTGCTTCGGTTGGGTGTTTTGTACCAGCGATGAGCACACACAGGGGCTCCAGAAGATATTCTTGCCTGTGGAGACATTACTTCCCACTAAACAAAATGTACAGGGTTATGGGGAGAAACCAGCGCTCATGGCCATTGGGACATTTCCTTTGTCCTTATAGATTAGGTGATATTGCAGCAGGTGATTTTCTATAACACACAATATTGTCAACTTTTCTCATGCTGCTATCGATTCCAGAGTTTTCTTCTAAAACCATTTGCAACAGAATGCTGAGGCTTGTGAAAATTATAGCTTCTGAGCTCTCACCCTAGGCCAGCTGAATGGCGGTCTACTGTGGTCGGCCCTTGGCAGTGCCATATAGAGAGCCTGTGAGAGCCAGCCCTGATTTCCTGCCCTCTTGAAAATTTTGCCTTAAATGTTATAATTTCTTTTTAACGTGTCTTTTAATGAAAGTTTGAAATGCAGCAAAAATTACTTAATGCCTCCCACTTCTTGTCCTGAACATTTTTAAAAGCTTACTTTCTTAGCGCTTGGAGCTCAGAATAATATTGTTTTAAGTGTTTCAAACTTCTGCTTGAACAAAGATGATAATAGTGGGAAATAAGCATATACAAAAGCTTTCTAAAGCAATAGTGTACCAAGTGATGTTCTCACTGCTCTACTGCTATTAATCTTAAAAAAAAAAGTTATACGAGATTTATTATTGTTGATGACATCATGCCAATTTTCTGGCTGTAGAAACTAAGGTACAAAGAGACCGACAAAAAGAGCCTAAAGTATAAATGAGTGAAAGAATCCAAGTTCAAACCAAGGCTTGACGGCAACGGTTCTAAACCAGCACCCCAGGCCTCTCCACACAAGTCAATGAGCTTCAGAGAAGAGCTCTCTGCCAACTGTAGAATTAAAGGTGAGCCCAAGTCTCTGGCTCAAGATCTTTCGTCGTTTTTACTGAAATACAACGTGCTATTAACAAGTAGAATAGCACATGTGAAATTATTTTGTTGTAAGCATGTACATTTGTAAAGAAATGTCATGTTTTGAGTACCAGCCAAGATAGGAGAAGCCCAGGATAGTCTTGCCTGATACTGACTGCCGTGATAAACACTGGGGGAAATACAAGAAAATGGCCTGAGAGCTCTAAAAAATGTAACATAAATGGGAGGATAATTCAGAAGGAGAGTGGTTACTTGGAGGATGGAGAATGTCGGGTACAGCAGTGAGTTTGCTGAGATCTTCCTGGGTATTTTTGGTTTGTTTTTTTAACCTCCAGGCTGTAACACCAGGTGATCCATATGCCAGAACTATTCAGCCATCATGGATTGTGAAAACTCCAGAGGAAACGCTGCTATGAGATGCCAAAGGGCACCACATAGAAAGCATCCGGGACAATGCGTGGTTTTAAAAATGATTCTTGAAGTCCATTCACAATCAGAAGATAAGATTAGGTACATCAAAAGGAAAGTAATACGAAGCAGGCAGGAATGTGTACCTGGTGATTGAAAGGAAATATACTCAGGAATATGCAAATAAAACGTGCTCCAGATAATGAGAGCTTGATTATATTTATGGAAATTGTCAATAAAAAGATTTTTTTAATGTGTCTCAGGTAAGGTTGGCTGACTTTTATTAAGATTTTTTTCTTCTGTTTGATATACATAAGATACAGTAATTCACGTGGAATTAAATAGCTATTGATTGGACTGTTTACCACTGCAAAAAATAAAATCATCCATTGTCTCAATAATCAAGTGGATTATCCACAGGTCCTCATGGTTCCTGCTGCAGTGTCTGAGGCTCCTGGAGTAATAAAACAGCCATCAGGCACTCAGCGCAGCCACAAGGAACCTGTTTCACATGGACCCTGGTCTTTCTTCCTGGTCAAACCTTCTTTTCTAATGTGTTTTCTACTGAACAACAATACTATACTATCATTTCAAGATTTATTTTAAAAACACTCCAACACCAGTGTGCGTTCAGTCTCAAAATAATGTTCATGAGAATATGGACCACAAATGATAGCCATAGGGTCTCCCTGTACTCCTCTTACTTGAAAGTGGTGGTCATATGGACGTGCCAGGGCCTCCTGTCACTGTGAACAAACTCCAGGTACATTGCCACTCTGTGTATCAGCCTTTACATGGGTACTCGAAACTCAAATCCAGGCTGTCAGGCTTTGCAAGCAAGTGCCTTTAACCCCTAAGCCATCTCTCTAGCCCTTGGTCTCGGTTTTCAGCTCTGTGTAACCATATATGGCTGTCCATCCACACTGTCATCTAGCATCACAAGTTTTGGCTTTTTTTGTGCAGTGGGTAACAGAAAGACTGACACATCTGGATGTTCCCGAGCCTAGTGACTGTGAGACTCTTGTCTCCTGCAGCCTCATCTCGATTACAAGGGCACCCAAGCCCATGTTTTATCTATCTAAAAGCCTTGTCACCTTTTAATTTACTTTTTCTGATGTCCATGAGCCTGAGTCTAATTTCCGTTTCAGGTATTATGCAGCTGTCTCTTCAATATTCTTTATTCCAAGTGGCATGTACATGGTTTTATGAATACACTAACACAACCCAGTCAAGCGAAATCTTTAAACCGTAAGTCCAGAAAGACTTCTGCTTTAAAGATAACTCATGCCCGCTAAGTCCTCAGTGGAAAATCATAGCTAATCTTCCATCTTATATTTCCCTATGCTTTTTCCTTATAAATCCGTATCTGTGCTCTGCGCACAAATGTGCCCTCCTATTATTTTCAGTCTGTTTATTTATTGTGCTATTATGAATCGAGGACTTGCTGGAATCCATGGGTGGATGCACCATCATTTGTTTAATGGCTCTCTGTGTGACACCCACCTCCTCTCGCCTCTTCTTCCTCTGGGGAAGAAATCGCTCCTGAATGGAAGAGCCCAGAGACCCTGAGGGTCACAAAGCAAGGGTGGCTTCAGGCTGGCTTTGGGAACAAGCCGGCAACGTTCTAGCCACCATTTCTAGCTCACGCCATTCATGCAGCATTCCGTGGCTGGGTCTGTGCCAGCTCAGAGTTCTGCCACCCAACTACACCCCCCTCTCAAGTCAGCACTATCTGGATTGAATCAAAGCGTTCTGAGGACGTTTTCCACTTTGGCTAAGCAGAACTAGAGACTGTCCTCCTGTTGGCTCCTTATTGCAGGCAACCAGGTTCAATTTGAATTAAAAAAAAAAAAAACTTTCAGTTCTGGGGAAATGACTCAATGATCAAGGCCACTTGATTGCAGACTGCAGGCACAAGTTGGACTCCCCAGTACCCATGTAGAACCTTATGCACAAAGTGACACATTCATCCGTGGACAGAGGACCTGGCATGCCAACTATTTGCAAATGAATAATTTTTTTTAAATAATGTTCAACTTCCATTTTAATTTAACTTATTATTCTTCCTATGGAAAACATTATCTCAGGTCACTGATGCAGAAAAAAATTATAGTTGGCTTCTCTTTTCTATATTAAATTTGAAACTAAATTTGTAAAGCCATAGTTTGGAACTCTGACATTTTCCTTCCCTGAATTTTTTATTCTATCTGAGACCTGGTCTTGTGCTATTTATAAAGTTAGTTACACTGGTACAAAATGAACTCAAATTCAGAGCGTTAGGTTCACAAAGGGATGGATGTTTCCCTAAACATAAAACACAGTCTATAGGTTTATAATCAATGTGGGAACATTGACAGAAGCAGATGCTTATAATCTAAATAAGGCAATTAACGTTATTCCTGTCAAGGTTGCACATGAAATGTTTTAAACTAGACTGATAAAAAAATCCACTATAGAAAATGTTCATTTAAATATAATTACAATTTTTCTTGAACTATCTAATTTAGAATTAGAATTAACATCACCCCAAATCTTCCACAGACTAGACTTCTTTTGTAAAATGAATTTTAAAAGCACGGATAGTGTTTTCTCTTTTGCTTCTAGGCAGCACGTTTTCATTTTCCAGAGCCCATCTTTGGCCAATCAAAGAGAATAATGGAAACCCCACCCTGCAGTGAGCACCTCCTCTGCTGTCCCTGCAGGGTCAGCTGTTGGCTCTGACCTCGTGCTGTAGTGTGGGTGTTGCAGTCAGCTTTGTAGTAGCTGCGCAGAAAGAACCCAAACAAAAGCGGCTTGTGGAGGAATGGGTTTATTTGGCTTATGGACTCGAGGGGAGACGCCATCCTGGCAGGGAAAATGATGGCATGAGCAGAGGGGTGGACATCACCTCCGCAACAGCACTGCAAACAGGGGCAGGAAAGTGTGCCAAACACTGGCAAGGGGAAGCTGGTTTATAACCCCATAAGCCCGCCCCCAACAATACAGCTCTATCGAGGTTTTAATTCCCAAACTGCCATCAGCTGAGCATTGATCACTGAGAACACATTCATTTGTTTGTGGGGGACACTTGGATCCAACCATGACAGTGGGGGTCACTTGAGATGCAGTCTTCACCATGTGAACCCAGATGCAAAACTCAGAACCGATACCCACCCTCCACCTTTTGTCATCAAAACCTGTTTTGTACAGTTTTTGTGTTTAAAGCATCTGGCCAAAAGATTCAGTGAGAAAGAAAGAGCAACAACCTAAAATTCCAAGCCAGATAGTGAAGCTTCTTGTTTTTCTACAAAATATTTGTGTTTTGGTTGCTTTGTTCTTTAGTGTATGTTGAAAAGCCAGTTCCTTTCTAAGCCTGCCATCTTTTCTAGAGTGAAGGGTTTCTTTGCCTGCACCCCTTCGATCTTGTGTGATGCAAATTGAAGTACATTTTTTATATCCATGTCAGCCTTCCCAATGGTATGTTAGTCCAAACCTGAACTTTTTTATGTATGCTGAGTCATTCCTGAAATCTGATGTGTACAGACATACCCGTTATTATATCCACTGTGGTGTTCACTATTGCTGTTAAGAGTAAGTGTCACACAAGGAAGGAATTTAATAGACAATCCTACTGGGAAGTTCAGAAATAGGTAGGTTTGCTTACAAAATGATGTCATAAAGGACAAGAGTGTCCTTCCCAGTTACTTCTGTCTACTGCTGGCTTGCTGTGGCCATTAGAATGTGATCAACATTTTCCACATCTCACCAGTGGGAGATAAGACTTGACTGCTACCACCAGTGAACAAAACCTACAGCTAGGTCCCCGGCATGCAGCAGTTGTCTTAACCATAAATCACCAGGACTATGGCAAGATTATTCCATTTGGCTTCTGTCAAGCCAGGATAGAAGGAATGAATCCCATGAAAACTATGCAGGTGCTGTGCGTTAGGGGAGGGGTGTTAGTGAATAATTGGGGAAACCTCACATGGTACAATACAAAGGGAGAAGCGCCAGCAGGCTAGTACCACACTCTGTGGGGAGGTCCATCAAGGAGACTAAAAGGTTTCTACAGATCTGTAAGGTACTGCCTAGTCCAAATTAGCAACTCCAGGCAGGTAGGAAATACAACAAAAAAGATGCATGTTCTAAAGTCATTGAGGCTCTCCTGTTTTGCTTTGTCTCCTGATTTGACTTGGCATTTAAGCTCATTTCCTCACTTCAACACCATGGCTCTGAAAAGTAACCAGGAGCATCTCACTCATCGTTGCCTGCTTCTGCATGAGAGTCTCCCTGTCCTGGGATCTACCCCCTTGCTGTCTCCTCCCCAATATGTTACTGGTTTGGAGAACAATGGAGCCTCTTTATTTAGCCCGTAGCTCTTCAGTTGGTTGTCTTGTGATCCACACAGAATGATTAGCACAGGGGATGGAGAGATGGCTAAGTGGTTAAAGGTCATTCTTGCAAAGCCTGAAGGTCTGGGTTCAATTCCCAAGTACCCATGTAAAGCCAGATGCACAAAGTGGCTCGTGCATCTGGAATTCACTTACAGCTGTAAGAGAACCTGGCATGCCCATACTCTCTCACTTGCACGGTTTGCCTGTTTCTATGTTTCAAATAAATATTTTTTAAAAAAAGAATGATTAGCACTGATGTGGAAGAAGGATAGGATAAAAGGTGAATCACAAGAGAAAATAAAAGACAGACAAGCTCCCTAGCTGGGAGAGGTCCTGAACTGGCAGCCACCACAGACTTGGGGGGGGAGGAGTTGTACCCTTGAGGAGATAAATTAAATGTCAAGTGAACTGGTTACTCTGAATACATATGGGGAGCTCCTAATAGTCTGATGATAGACAAAATATTGATTACTTTGAATGTATGTGAGGGGCTCCTGATAGGATGATTTAGACAAGGATTGGGTTGTTTGTATGCGAGGCCAGTGGCCTCCTGCTGGTGGGTCAGCATAAGTCAGGGCTTTGGGGGCTTTAGATCCCAGACTTTGCTTTTCTGGGCTTATTAACTAACTCTCTGTGCTCCTTGGATCTGTCCAGCCATCCAGGTATCTGCATAGTCTTTTTAGACCTGTGACCCTGACCAGCTACCTACAAAATAGGGATTACTTTACCCCTAATCTTATGACCTTCAGACTCACCCTTCTAAACCCAGGAGCAGAACCCTCCCCTACTCTGCCATCCAGTTGAATGGTAGGCTCTTGAAAATATAGAGAAAGCACATTTCTATAAAATAAACCTTGTCATAAACTTTTTTCTTGCTAAAATGATGACAGATACTTATAAAGATATCACTTCTATAAAATAAATCTAATTGTAGATTTTTATCAAAGATATGCTATTTATTTTTGTTTCTAAAATCATAGCCACCATAGACTTGGCATATGTTCTGTGTCTATCTCTCTTATACAGATTTTTGGGTTTGCTTTTGCAGTGGTGGAAATCAAACCCAGAGTCTCACCCATGTTCATCAAGTGTGCTCCCAGTGAACATACCCCATATATACTGGACATGTTTTGAATCTTAATAAATCCTCCCAATCAAATCATGCTTTGCAAACATTTCAGATTGCAAAGCTAAGGCTCCGGTGGAAAAAAATATGCTTATGTTACTTTCCTACAACCATGGTGAATGCAGCCTGGCCCAGCTCACCCTTCCTCTCACCCTGGCAAGTGTACATGTATGTAAAAGATAGTAAGGAGATGCAATCTCCTTTAGTGTTTAGCTGAAAATTTTGCACCCGAAATCCAGTTCAGAAATCTAGGAAACGAAACTTGACCATAAGAAACATTTTTCCTGAGACATTTTTTGTTTGTTTTCCTCCAATTCTATACTCATCTGAATCTTGAGCCTCCAGGGAAAAGAATATTTGTATCCCATAAGACGAATGACATTGGGGTGCACACAAATGGGAAAAGAGGGTGCATATAACTCAGTACGTAGAACAGAGTTGACCTAGACCATACCTATGTTTTCTAGACTTCTGCAGTATGGAAAGACTTGGTTGCATATAGACAAAAGCAAAGGGGAGAGCAGGCTACCCATGGCTGCATTCAGAAAAAAAAAAAAACTAGACTATACCATGTGACTCACTTAGCAAATACAATCTCTAGAACAAAAGTACCCCCATAGTCTCCCAGTATCTGCACACTACCCTAATTCATCTCAGAGTTCACGATTGTTATGGAAGTGGGGGTGGGGAATGGGAATCAGAAGGGAATAATTTTGAAATCATCCAAGTAGTTATGAGTTCAAGAAATGACAGAGCCATAAGAGTGACTCAGCCATAATGAGTGAGTCAGCCTTAGCTTCCTCCTGCCACGAGAGCTGGGGGAAAAGAGCTGCAGTCCTCATAGTGGTTTGAGGTGTAGTCCTCTCAACAATCTTCAACAATCTTTACACTTTTCAAGATGTTCTTTAGTGTTCCAGACACCTACTCCTTCCTTCCCATGGCTCCACTTGCCAGAAGAGGACAATGGATTCACAGTTATTCATAGAACCTACAAATTTCGTGAGTGTACTAAAGCTACATTTACAACACTTCAGCTATTGGGACGCACTGTTCACATTAGAGTTCCAAGTAGAGTTTGCGCGCTGGGCCTTTTTAATATATGGAGTTAGTTCATAGTAATCAAGAGCCATGCTTAATACTTCCTGAGCAACTCAAGGGTGTCTGTCCCTCAGAAACGGATTCACAGAACAACAGCTGCACAGAGAGCAAGTCCAATTTTCAAATCAAAGTCAAATGATCACACCTGACTTTAGTGGGGTTCTGCTATATATTCTGACTTTACAGATCATAAATCATGTTTTTATCTCTGTCTCCTCTTCTGGTTACCACCAAGATAATGATAACTTAAAGTATCACAATACAATACGCATTGTGTTAGCAGCACTTTGGGGGGCCTGATTTGCCATACAGTGAAAACTTCAAACTTGCCGAGTGTATCACTCAGAAATTTAAGAGAATAAAAGAGGTATTTATGAAAGTTCTTGGCCTTAAAGGAGAAAGAAGTGAGACATAAATAGTAAAGTATAGTCGCTGGCTAGCAGAAAAATTTAATCTTGTATTACTCTACTATAAATCTTATTTCATATATTTTACCAGGAGTACTCTTCAGGAATAATACAACTTTCAATAAAAGTTAAATAGAAATACGTATCTGAAAATAAATGTCTTCTGACAGACTCCCAACATGAATATATCCCTAGAGGTTAAAAATACATAAAGAATAAATATGATAGAGATAAGCAGCTTTATTAGAATATGATTTAAACTTCACAGCTGTTTCCAGTTCTCCATTAAACCCACATATTTACTGCCTGCCTTGCATATGCTAGTTGTGTGCATCCACACTATTTGTATAACTAAAACAGAAAAACACCTGCCCTGTATCTGACACACAGTGGTACGTTCCATTTCTTTTGTAATTTCTACAAATGAGACAAATCAAAATTTGTTTCATATTTTTCAGACTGTAAGAGAATTTGGAAAATAAATCCCATTACATAAGTGCAATTTCCATAAAAATGGAGATTCATTTGTGAAAGAGCTAAAAGGCCTTTGTTAAATTATACTTATTCCTATTAGAAATACAAATTGAAATGAAAAAAATCCAAACTTTTTCTTCTCTCTTCATGATTTAAAAAAGCAAGTTGGCATTAAAGATGAAAAATTAAATGTTTTTCTTCTTATTAAAAAGGCAAATCATAATCTTTTTGAACACAGAATTATAAGATTATAAGAGCTTCTTCCAGCTAGTCCTTCCTACATTTTGCCAGGCCATAGGCCCAAGCACCAGTTTTATCCAAGCCTCAAGTTTTCCCCACAACCAAGACTTCAAGAATACACTCAGAAACTAAGAGGCTAGACTCTCTGGTCATGGGATCCTTACCCATCCCACCAAGACTACTCGCCATGCTAACCCAGTGTTCCCCAGTCTCAGGTTGACCCTTGTAGGCTCGGTTAAGTCAACTTGTCGAGTTTCAGTCAGTGCATGTGGATATCTGTAATGGAAGCAACAGAGGGAGAGTGAGAAGGGACCTGGTTCCATCAGATCACATGGCTCACTCACAGTCCAGTTCCCACAGAACAACGTTTTCATTTATTGAGAAGCAGTCCTGTATACAAAGGTTCTATTCAAATGGCCAAAGTGTGTTTATCGTTTCCATTCTCACCCAAACATCAATGTATGCATGAAATAACCTTCACAGAAATTAAGAAATGTTGAAAAAAATCAGGCATCTAAGAAAATGCCAGAAATATTGTCGTAGTCAACCACACACTGCTGGGACGAATCTCCAACCAGGCACACTTTATGGGAGAAAAGGATATATTGAAGCTACAGATCCAGGGGAAGTTCCATAATGATAAAGAGGATGGCCCCCTTTCACAGGTCCAAGCAGAGAGAGAAACCCATCACCAACACTACACCACACACACACACACACACACACACACACACACACACAAGCAAACAAGGTGGGGGTGGGGGAGAGATTTTTCTCCCCCTTTATAGAGGCATAGGGCAGATCTTACAACCCTTTCCCAGACTTGTTGACTCCCTGAGTCTCTGGAATTTCCTTCCTGCACTGCCCTTCCTGAAAGGGACGTTCATGTCTAGTGAGCTTCCTTACATCCCCACCCCCTACTGAGAGGCTGCCTTCCTATGAACAACATCAGAAACCCACTCAAGATATTTAAAAAGATCAAGTTGACAACAAAACCTAACCATCACAAATATTAAACCCATGCATTTACAAAGGTCAGAAGAACAGTTTCTCATTTCCAAGCCATTCCTCAAAGCCTGGGCCACAAAAGGAAACCCTGTGGAAAATAAGTATCTGGCCTCACCATGGACGCTAGCATGAACAAACAAACCCCAGGAACCAGGCCAGCCTTCCAGACCCAGGTTCCAGACTCTCCTAAGCATCAAGTAGCCTCTGTGGCCCCAGGCCCCAAGCCCACTCCAGCCTCTAGGATGATCCCTAGAGATCCAAGCTCCAGAACTGCCTCAGTGCCAGGTGTTACACCCAGGTACCAGGTCCATACCAGCCACAAGCCTTCACAAACCCAGAATTCAGGAAGATATTCATAAGCCAAGGACCAAGACTAAAACCTATGGGCATAGGTTCATGACTCACCCTATTAAGTTACTTATCCAATGGTCCCAATGCCAGGCTATTCCTTATAGACTCAGGATCTAGTCGTATCTAACCTCACTCACCAGCAGAGTCAATCCAGCACCATCAGTGGATCAAAAACAGGCCAAATGAAATTGAGGAATAAAAACCAAAGGAAATAAAAAAGTGAAGAGTTCTGAGGATTCTAGCACACCTTAAAGTTAATTAGCAGATTCATTTTAGCAGTACAAGAAGTAGCAGAGAGGTCTGGAGAGATGGCTAAGTGGTTAAGGTGTTTGCCAGCAATATGTAACAACCAGAGTTCAATTCCCCAGTGCCCACATAAAGCCAGGTGCACAAAGGGGCACATGCAAAAATTAATAAATAAAATATTTTTTTTAAAAAAAAGAAGGAGCAGAGTAAGAGGAAAGGAAAGACAAGCTTACTATTTCAAGAAATATTGGCATATCAGTGGAGAACTCCCCAAATTTAGAGATGGAAATTATAATTCAGATTCATGAATTGCAAAGAAAATGCCAAGTTGGTTTGATTTATTTGATAGAGATTAAATATGTAAAGAGTTCTCCACCAAGATGAGTTATAATCACATTTTTAACAGGAAAAGTCAAAGAAAGAATTTTGAAGGCAGTAAAGGAAAAACCGACTAAACATGTGCAAGTGAATCTCATAAGGTTGTTAGGAACTTTCTCATCAGGACAAGAAAAGCAGAATGATGTATTCGCCATGGTGGGAAAATCAGCTAATCAATAATATTAATATATCCATCAAAGCTCTCCTTTAGAAAAGATTGAGAGTTAAAGACTCTCTCAGGCAAACGAAAGCTGAGGAAGTTCATTACCACTGGAGCTGCCTCACAGGAAATACTAACAGATTATGTCCTTCAGACAAATTGGTGGTAGCAGGGGATGGATGCGCATGACTGGAATCTCAGCCGTGAGGAAGCTGACGCAGGAGGGTCTTGAGTGTGAGGTCATCCTGAGCTACAGAGTGAGTTCCAGCATACCCTGTGCTACATGACACTCTGGCTCCAGCCAACAACCCCCCAAAAAGATACTAACAAGAAAGCGTAGGAAAATGTAAGATCCGCAGTAAAACTAAGAATATAGTCATCTTCAGAATATTCTAGTACTGTAATAGTGGTGTGTCAGTCACTTTTAAGTGATATATAAAAGTTAAAATACAGGGGCTGGAGAGACGGCTTAGTGGTTAAGACGTCTGCCTGCCAAGCAGAAGGACCTGAATTTGATTTGCCAATACCCAACATAAAGCCAAAAGCGTCTGGAATTTGTTTGCAGTGGCTGGAGACCCTGGCATACCAATATTCACTCTCTCTTTCTCTCTCTCTCTCCTTATGAATAAATAAAAAATTTAAAGACATTATAAAAGATTGATGACTTCTATTAAAATGACTGAAGTTACAAAGTTTCTTTGTGGTTATATAGGCAAAGCTGTAAACCAGGATGCCAATAACATAAAAACAAAGAGGAGAAGGATTTTGAGAGCAGAGCACATGCATATTGTCAAAGTTAAGTTTATTACCTTAACCTAGATTATTATACCTAAGTTCACCTAAGAGTCTTGGTAGTGCCAGAGAAAAGTACGTGGTACATGCACAGGATATACAGGATCCCTTGCCACAAGTACTAATACAGACAGCCCAAGGAGGAGGATATCCAACTGATCAGGGATGGGGAGGGGTGGAATTGGGGAATTCGGGATAACAACGCATTGTTTGCCCACTAAATAATGTAACTCATTATGGACAATAAATATACATTTTTAAAAAAATAATAATAAAATAATAAAAAATTATTACATCATACAGAAATATTGAAACAAAGGAACTTTAAGACAAGCTGAAAATAACACAATGGCAATAGAAAATCCATATCTCTCAATGATTACTTTAGTCACAGATGGATTTAATCAGATAATCAACATACCAAGTAGACTGATGAAAGTAAAACAAGATGCAACTATGCAGCCCAGAGGAGATCCGTGCGAGTTTTAAGGATGCACATAAGCCAAAAGAGAAAGAATAGGGCAAAGATACTCCTTGCATTTAACAAGTAAAAGAGGTGGCTCTTCACATTAATTATAATAATATATGACTATGAGACACAATTATCATAAAATGCAACAATGTAAAAAAGAGACTGGGTAGTTATAGCAAATGTAAACAGGTATGGGCCCACCAACATGCAAATGAAATCCACAAGGAGCTAACACCTAACATCAGTTAGAATTGTAAATTTAAAAAAAAAAACTTAGCAACCAGTAGTGAGGATGTGAAGGAAAAAAAAATACTTGCACATCATTGGTAAGATTGTACATGTCAAAGTCACCTCCTTGTTGCTGAGACCAGACACAGTTTACGGGAAGAAGGGGGTTTGTTTCAGGCTTACAGAGTCCAGGGGAACACTATCAATGGTGGAAGATGCTGGCTCCCTTTCATAGATCCAAGCAGAGAGATCCACCCACAGCCAGCACCACAAACAAGCATAAGCAGCCAGAATTCAAACTACTCTCCACACACCCAGTAGGGCTGGACTGAGATCTACCCCCAAATACACCTTGGGGCTGGACTCCAAGATCTGCCCCCATTGACATGCCCCCCTCTAGCAGTTATCTGCCTGCTAGAGGCTGAAGTTTCGAACATAGAAGGTCCTCCAAAATCAAAAATAGAACTACCATATAACCCAGGAAATTTATTTCAGTGTATTTTTCCAAAGTAAATCTGTATGTCAAGGAAATATCCGCAGCATTAGTCACATAGTAAAATATCATAGCAACCTAAATATCCCTCAACATAATTCATATAAAGAAAAAGCGATTTTTTCAGCCTTATAAAAGAAGAAAATACTGCCTTTTGTGCCAATATAGATTGCATTTCAATGGCATTATCATCAGGAAAATAAGCCAGATACAGAAAGACAAATATTGCACCGTGTCACATATGCAAGGCCATCAAAATAGTCGCACTTGGGCTGGAGAGATGGCTCAGTGGTTAAGGCACTTGCCTCCAGTGCTTAAGGCCCTGGGTTCAATTCCCCAGGACCCACATAAGCCAGAACCACAAGGCGGTGGCCCTGGTGTTCTCTCTCTCTCTCTCTCTCTCTCTCTCTCTCTCTCTCTCTCTCTCTCTCTCTCTCTCTCTGAAAATGAATAAATAAAAAAAAAAACAGTTGCACTTGGAGAGGAGAAAGCAGAGCCAGGTATGGTGATTCATTCCTGCAATTCTGGAAGTTGGAAGCTGAGGCAGGAGGATCATGAGACCTAGGAAGCCTGAGCTATATAGTAAGACCCCATCTTATAAAAAGGGAAAAAATAGAAGAAAAAAAATGGTTGCAAGATGGGGTTAGTCAGAGGGTCCAGAATTGTAATTATGTAGAAAGCATAAGTTCCAGCATCCAACACCAGCATGATGATTGTGGATAGCAATACGCTTGGCACACTTGAAATTTCCTGAAGCTATATCTTAACTGTTCTCACCACAAAAGCGAAAAATAATACAGTAACTAGTAGGTGACGGATGTGTCAACTGGGTCAGTGGTAGCCATCCCATCGCAGTGTGTACTTCTATAAAACTGCCATCTGAGTACTGATATTTATGCCCATATATTGATGCTAATCTCACTTTGGGTTAGAGAAGTTTCTCTTTTCAGATGGTGGTGACCAAAGCTCACCAAAGTGCCTAGAAGTGACAGTGGAGTGTTCAGCTCTAAGTGAGAATTCTCCATCCCACCCTCCACTGCTTAGGGTCTATTGCAGAAGAGGTGGCAGGAAGAATGAGAAGTGTTTACAGTGCTGTCTTCTTGAGCCAAAGTGGCCTTGATATCCATGATCTCACAGTGGCTGACACTATCTACACAAGACCTGCATCAGAGGAGGAAAAACTGATGACATCAAAATAGAAGAAAGTTGAGGGGATTCGGTGGAGGGAGGATTTTTTTTTGGGGGGGTGTAAGGGAGAGTTGCTGAAGGAGATTAGGATCAAGGTATATTGTTTATATTTATGGAAACTTTCAGTAAAATAGTTTTAAAAAGAAAAAATGACATCACATTATTCTGCTTCATGTATCGTTTTCATCATACATCAATAAGACTGGAGGAAATGCAATAGTTGTGTGCCTATGGGATGTAGGTTTCTGTCGAGGTTTCCTCCATTCCTCTGCAGATAGCCAAGCGTTCTCCTGTGGAAAATCAATTGCTCTGACCTGAGGAGTTTTGTGCCTTCACTGGGTCCAACTGAGATTTTTATATGCTACTTGTCCATCAGCACAAAATTATAACTCTGGGAGTGTCACCATATATTTTGTAAAGTTTATTTTGTCAAAAAACATGTGACATGTTTATTGACAAAAGGCTTTGGGATTAACAGCTGCTATCGTGGATCAATGATTAGTTAGCAGGCAGAGGAATAAGTGGACACAAAGATCTCAGAACTCTGGGAGTAGCTGGCCTCAGATTAAGGCTCCTCAGATTAAAACAAAGAATTAAGCCTTTAATTCACTTATTCAACCTCAGCCATCTTGGGAGATGGATGGGCTGTGACTTGGGTTCAGGCTGTTCTCTTCGGTCCATAGCAATTCTTCCAGAGAATTCCACTGCCATGGTCTCAGCAATGACCTTCAGAGGAGGCCCATGGTGAATGACAGCTGGGTGTAAGGAGGAGCTCAGACACCAGGTCTCACTTAGAACACCCTCCTTCCTGCCCATGGAGCTCTATGAATTATCTAGAACAATTTTTTAAAACAGATATAAAAAAAGAATTGTCAGGAAATTGACAACCAAACTATGGGACAGCAAAAAAACTATTTTAAATTCAATCAAAAAATATATAAATGAGAAAGCACTTTGGGTTTATGTAATATTCTTCTAAAAGAGCCAACCAGGAAAGATTCACTTAGGAGATACAAAGAAAAACCATAACCTCATGATCTGAATGAAAGCACATGCAAGCCATTCCAGGATGAAACCTTTCATTTTCCATAGTGTACCAGATACCCTGCTTGAAGCAAGAAATCCAAACTCTGACAGGGAGGTGTGGGTAGCACACACTTAAATCCCAGCACTCCAGCAGAGGTAGGAAGATCACCATCAGTTTGAGGCCTGAGACTACATAGTGAATTACAGGTCAGCCTGGGCTAGAGTGAGACCTTACCTAGAGGAAAAAAAAAATGGTTTCTGGGGAAATATGTTCCCCACCAACCCAGGTTCACACTGTGATTCCTCACCCTCTGTAATGCAGACTAAGCTAGACCAGTAAAGGGATATTTTGAACTAAGTTTGGTTCATTTCCTCTGCATTCTCTAATAGTGAAATGTTTTGCTCTCTGTGCCATTAAGAATGAGGTTAGCTGATGAGTACTGGAGCCACAGGGACTGTTTTAAAGAGAATTACAAAAAGGATATGGATGTTGAAAGGCCACCGGCTTTTAACTTACTTAAAATTTAGAAATTAGAGTGGATACATTTTCTTGTTTTCAAAAAAAAGCCTTTTAAAAATAATATCTACCTAGTGTCAAATATTGGCATAAACATTTAAAAATAGCCTATTCGTGTATTTCAATTCTCAAGATAAATGTCTTATTTTCAGTGACACAATATTGTTCTCACATGATTTAGAACTCAATCTAGGACATTATTTTCACGATGTTATGTAAGTCCTACAAGGCCCTTCACTGGGCTTGTCATTAGTGGGCAGCACAGGAACAAGGAGCAGATGTTCAAGTGCACAGTCCTGGAAAATCAACGGTGCCAGGAAAGCCAATCAACAGCAAACCCTAACCTGAAAACCTGTGTAGCCTCAAAGGGAAGCTGCGCTTTAGAGCATCCTCCAGGAAAGGTAGTGTTTGTTGTTAGATAGGACTTTGGGAATCTCTGAGAAAAGTATAATATCTGTGAAATGCTGAACCCAGTTTTATCAAAAGAGCCACCCTGAGACCTCCTAGTGAATTCCAGGTCAGCCTGAGCTAGAGTGAGACCCTACCTTGAAGAGGCAAAAAGAAGAGGATGAAGAAGAAGAAGAGGAGGAGGAGGAAGAGGAGTCGAGGAGGAGGAGGGGAAAGGAGGAAGAAAAGAAAAGGAGAAGGAGGAGGAAGAGGAGAGGAAAGAAGAAGAGGAAGAAGAAGAGCCATTGGGAATGAATTTCATGCAGCCATTATAAAGCGCTAAAATAGATCATATCAAAGTGCAAATCTCACACCACACTGTCATTCCCACTTCTAGTACATGTTCATAGGTAATCAAGTCTGAGAAAATAGTGAACCTTTGAAGCCTTCCTCCCTTACTTTTAAAATGGCCTATCTAGTATGCTGTTCTCATAAACTAGTGAGAGGGCTGGAGAGATGGCTCAGCAGTTAAGGTGCTCGCCTGCAAAGCCTAATGACTGGGTTTGACTCCCCAGGACTCACATAAAGCCAGATGCAAAAACTGGTGCATTCATCTGGAGTTTGTTTGCAGAGGCTACAGACCCTGACACAGCCATATTCTCTCTATCTCTCTCCCTCCCTCCCTCCCTCCCTCCCTCCCTCCCTCTCTCCCTCTTTCCTGGCAAATAAATAAAATATGTCTTAATCCAAAAAATTATTGGGAAAGAAAAACAGGAACGGGAAAAGCACAGATCTGTGACTAATCAATATACTCGAGCAAACTGTCAATATTTGTGATCTAGCCTATGTAATCTTTCTGCTCCAAGACTTAGCTTTCTCTTCTGTAAAGTGAAGAAAGCACAATCTATTAAGGCATTGATAAATATGATTGTAATACTGGAAAAACATTTGACACATCTTCAGCTCTCAAGCAACGGCTCTCATTACCTCTGGCGCTATCCCAGAGTCTGGTGAAGCCTCAAACATCTTGATGTTCTAAGAAGAAAATTCCTTCATCGGGAAGTCATGAATGCTTAGAAGGAATTCTGGAACTCTACAAAAACAAAAACAAAAAAACAATAGTTGGCTCTGTATGTAACTCATGATACCCAAATACTAAGTGTGCTAAATGTCTTCCCTCAGTCCAAAAAAGCTTGCCAACTGAGCAGAAATTTTTCTGATTAATCTATCTATACCGTGCCTGTCATCTTCCTCCCCTAAAACGTGAATCAAACAACTTATCTTTCCTGAGTGCTGCCCGGTCTGTTCCCACGGCCAATCTTTCCCAATGTCCACGGGAGCAAAAGAGGCTTCCAAAGCCATTTTGAGGGCTCTATCCATAAGAACAGTTGTTTCTAGTACAGCCCTGAATTGGCAACATAGATTTGGAGACTTTAGCTCTGGAAGGCATCTGACAGTCATTATTCTCACACGACTGAATCCCCTCCTTAGCTCCTCTGGGGCCTAAAACAGAAATCAAGTCAACACCATGTCATCTTTAGAGGACACCCCTAACATTGATCCTACTCTTAGGGACAGACATACTGCATCAGCTAAGGATGGGTGCCACTCACTCCTCCATCAGGGAAGAACTTATTGGAAATATACAAAAGACAAAATCAGACTATCACGGAATACCACCAGGAATATATAAATGACAATAAACATTTCACATGGCCACTTTTGAGTCTGGCAGTATGTATTACATCATCAAAATTGCATATCTGTTTTATCAAAGAGATAAATCAAACTATGCATAATCAAACTATGTCATTGATATTATTTTAGTGTTTTCATTCTATAGGCAAGCTATAATTTATTAAAGAATTTTCTTATCATTCCTATTGAAGTTGTTCATAACTTTCCCAGTAATGATTTGGTGACATGGTCTCTCGATCTCTCTCTCTCTCTCTCTCTCTCTCTCTCTCTCTCTCTCTCTCTCTCTCTCTCACACACACACACACACACACACACACACACACACACACACACACACACACACGAGAGAAGAAAACCACATAGAACTACATAGTACTGACTCACTGCCTCCGGCTTCACTGCCTGCAAGATCCAGAGCAAGTTAGAGGACCTCAGACCACAATTTAGATCTCAGCAAACCCAGCTCATCCAATATAAGCTTCCGGACAGATGGCTCATTAGGGGAGACACGTTCAGAGCCGGGCCAGCGATGGCCACTGCAGTGGGCAGCCATTGGAAGCCCTTGGTCAGCTCTAACCCAAAGCCTGCTCTCCAACAGCCTAACAGACATAACCATCCAATGCCCTGTGTCTCCTCTACCTGGGCACCAGCTGCTGCCTCTCCCTGGGCCAGTGTTGATGTTTATTGCTTCAGGATGGAGAAAGCCATCCTTCAATGGCATTCCCCTGCCTCCACATCAGAGGTCCATCTGCTCACCACACTTTCTAATTCTGAAAGTCTGGACCCCAAGGTTGCACACGTCTCTTTCCAGAGTAAAATGTTTGATAATAACAACAATAACAAAATACTTACCTTCACACAGGATATTATAACTCTTAACATATTTTCATAAGCAATGGTCTTACACCTAAGTAAATTCAATTGTACACACTGTGCAGAAAAAGACTCAGAAGAACTTTTAAGTAGAGGGACAATTCTGTCATTCCACAAAGTAAACCTGTACCTATGAGGGTTTGAAGCAGTCAAGCCTGAAGTAATAATGACATGTTCCATAAAACTGCATGAATAATTTTCAAAGTTTCCTGACCACTGAAAGATTATACAGGACTGTCTGGATTTCCAACTGAGTGGGTGGACCTGATTCCATTCAAGGAAGAAATTGAAAATTAATATGAGACTCTAAAAACTGATAAAATTACGAGCAATGGAGAGGAACACAAAGAACCAAGTTAGTCCTGCATGAAGTGAAACTTTTGACTGATCTCATTGCTGAGTGTCATCTGTTTATAGAATCACATGCTATTTGTTATGCTTTATACAATTCTAGTATCTTGTATGATGCATAGAAGAGCATGAATATATCCTCAGTGGGTGGTTTAATAGGGTTCCAAGATTATTTAGTTATATATTATTTTCACTATACATTCTAATATTAATCTCCAGACAACCCACTGCTCCTTCTTATCATGATGTCTCTGGGGAACATGAGGAGAGAGCTAGGGTTGATGGACGGGCTTGGTTTACAGTTCAGGCAAGAGTTGTCTGTGACAGTTGCTAAGCGGAGCTCTTGCACTGGGACTCCTTGGAAATTCTTGTGTGTTCATCTAGAAGATAGGAAGGGAAGACCTTTCCTGATCATCTGCTCTACTGAAATCCTAAGTCTGTCCCTATGGAAGAATTGAGATTCGGAAAGTTTAAGTCTCTCCAAGTCACACTACTGAGGGAAGCCAACATTCCTGAGTACAGAGTAACACATCAAATGCCCGAGTGTGCCAAGAGGCTTGGAAATGCCCCACAATTCCATTTTGAGCACACCTGCCTACTACTTCTGAAAGCAGCTCTGGGTCAATGCAGCAGAATTCTGAGGAGGCTCTTCTCATGCACAGAATGGCATAACAAAGTCTTCAGTGAAACACGTGACTGAAGCAGAGGTCCCTTCCCTCCCATAGGGGTACAGGCACCCCTATACCTTGTTCATGCAATGCCAGGTGCCTTTCTACCCCACTATGCATTTTATATTTCTTCAATGAAAAAATATCTTTCACAATAATTGTGTAATTTAAAATACCCCCCCGTGTGGATCTAGTAGAAATATTTGAAGCATTCTTGGTAGACATTTCTAGAACACGGAGTCATGATTTGGGTATTTAATTGCCAACTAAAATCCCCAATGTGGAAGCCTGATTGGTTTATATTTCTGTGATCAACTCTTTGCAGGAGGAAGAATCAATGTACTTCCACATACACCTCACATGCTTTAGAATAAGCTGAAAACAAGATGAATTTGAAATCATCAAGCTTGTAGTTATGATATATTTCAATTAAATTACATGCCTCTTCTTATCAATAAGATGCATCTCAGTCCTTGAGCGTAAGTCTATACCACACTCATGCCTGATGTGTACAGGATGAGAAACCTTTCCTCCTATGTAAAAAGCAAGGCAACTGGTCTATTCTAAGTGCTGCTTGGATTGATTCTCATGAATTGGTCCACCCTCATCTCCTGCTGATCCACATACATGCCAACAAAAGCCCTAGGGAGCTGGTTATCAAATATTTCTTTGAGATATGAGTATGCCCACTCATGGGGAGAGTGGCAAGGAGACTAGATGAAGGTGAAGCCAGCCCAGGCTGGGGGTGGCAAGCACAGGAAGCAGCAGAAGGCCTGGATGTGGGGGTTCAGTCACTGGGAGAGAGCTTGCCTAGAATGGGTAAGGCCTCGGGTACCATCCCTAGCACTGGTGGGGAAAAAATTATCCAGAATGACTGAGGCCCCAACGTAAGGCCAAGTCAGCTAACTGGATGCCAGAAGCCCAGAAACAAAGAGGAAAAGATGTAAGATCAGATGATGGGTCGGACAGAGAGGGCTTTGGCCTGAGGCTTTTGAAGGCTTCCACAGCTCATCTGTCAGCCAGAGAACACATTGAACAATGCCATCTTTTGCAGAAGGAGACTGTGGTGTAATGGGTTGGGGACCAAAGACCTCAGGGATGAAGCTTGTCATTATCACTCACTAACTGAGTCACCTGGGAAGCTACTCAGTGTCACAGCCTCCATTTCCTCACAAAAATAGCAATAGTTCACCGATTTTGCCAAGTTATATAAAAAATACAATAGACCTGAAAATTGCTGTAAAGTAGTCAACATCCAATAGATAACCCTTGTTTCACCTCCCTGCTTTCTTTTTTCCTCACTCCTGAATATAAATTATAAAGAAGGCTCACTGGTTTAATGAACTAAATTCTACATACCTCTCAGTCTCAACTCTGGACAGGAGAGCTGTAGCTGAATAGGGACAGATAAGAAAGGGCTTCCTTCTTAAGTTGTCACAGGTAATGCCCCCTTTTCCCTGAACCAAAGACACCTAAAAACATCTGAGGGAATTTTTAAAAATTTCATCATGGTCTCTGAATACTGCTGTTCATAAATCAACCCATCAATTCACACAATATATTAATAAGTTTACCAAGTGGTGATCATAGGCAAAAGATGTTAGTCGCAAAGATTATGAAACATAGAAAAGAGCATTCTTCACTGATAACATTTTCTGCAATAAAATTATGTTTCATGGATGATGAAGTAATACAAGTTCACGGTTAGCACAGCAGGTGATCATTAGAAATTAGAATGAATGTGAAATAATGAGCCAACCTTGACTTTGTCTTAGCATCTAAAGAAAAGGTATATTCTATGAAACTAGGATGTGTTTTCCTTTGTGAGGAAGAAGTCCCTGCCCATTAATGAAAATCTGGATCTGGTAGATGAGCTCCTCCTACCACAGGAGATCTGCTGATCTGAAGGAGTGAGCACTAAAGGCATAAAATAGGGGAAGCCATATGGTGGCACACATCTTTAATCCCAGCAGAGGCAGAGGAAGGAGGACTGCCATGAGTTCAAGGCCTCCCTGAGATGACATAGTGAATTCCAGGTCAGCCTGGGTGAGAATGAGACCCTACCTCAAAAAAAAAAAAAAAAAAAGGAAAATAGCCATGATC
>PVHP010014173.1:0-13133 GCA_004024765.1 Zapus hudsonius | reverse complement strand
GAAATACCAATGGCTAATGTTGCTGTTTCCAGAAAACCCAGAAACCATTGCTCCTGAGACATTGGGCAGGTTTCAACATCACAAATCACAAACAACAAATAGCAAATATGGAGCCAGAGAGACAACTGGAATGAGATTTACATGGTGGAAAGACCAGATGACCTGCTTTGCTAGTCTCTTCACTGAGATCAACAAAACAGCAAGCAGCAGAAAGGAGTGCTGCACACTCATCCCTTCCCTTGCTCAGCCCTTTCATGGGCCTGCAGAGAGCAGGACAGAGACTTCTCCAGGCCTTCAATGAATGGCTCATATCCCCCCTTTCCAGAAAGGCAGTGTGGGTGAATTAGCTCTCCTGCCCAAAGACTTAGTGGAATAGTGAATCTCACTTCTGTGAATCTTTCCCTAAGATAAAACAGCTTGTTTGTAAAGATAAATACCTCCAAAGAATGCATCCCAGCTTGATATAGATGCACAAACTGAGAGAAAAACAGAAATAGTTGTCAGTGGGAGAATAAATGAATAGGCTGAGTTTTATCCATGACATAAAATGATAGGTAGCATTTTAACAGAATTAGTATTGTCCATAGCAATTAACCTGGAGGAATGAGCACAACAATTGAAGACTTTGAAAAAGCAGCACGTAGACATGCACATGAAATTAATTCTACCTTAGCAAAATAATGAGTTCAAAAGATACCCTATGGTGTATGTTTACATATGGTGATATGTATTGAGAAAGATATGGAGAGCTATATACTCAGAAGTTAATCATGATGAGGGGAAAGAATGACATAAAAAGGTTGAATATGTCACATATTAGAAAATACGTGTACAACATTTGAGTAAAATTTACAATATGTATGTTTAAAATGTTAATGGTATTCATCTCGGATATAGGATTTATTTATTTATTTGTTTATCTGTGTTTATATATTTTCAAATTTGTTTAAAATAACAAAATATTTATTATATTTCTAGAGTTCTTTTTTCAGTAATTCTATTGGCCATAAGCAAGACAGACACTACAATCATAAGAAACAGTCCCGAATAGTGGGGTGATTTTCATGCATCCCTCCTGTGGGAGGATGTATCCTATCAATTCTGATACACATTTATTTTGACATTGGACATAGGGCTGCAGTATTGTGCTATTTTCTATACATCCTGTTTAAATTCATCTTACTCTTGGTTTGGATTTAATTTCACAGAAGGCAACATATTTAGTTTTCCTATGAACATGATACCACTGAAAGGCATCACACATGGTTCAACCATTTTGCTGGACCTTGCTGATCTAGAGTCACGATTCTACCAGGATCAGACAATGGATCTATATCCCAATTGCCTAGCATGATGCAGAAAAGCGTGCTAGAGGTAAAATGAAGCTAGGGCGTGGTGGCGCACACCTTCAATCCCAGCACTCAGGCGGCAGAGTTAGGAGGATCACAGTGAGTTTGAGGCTTGCTGAGTTCTGCCTGCCTGTGTCCTGAGAACTTGTACAGGGTTGCTTTGCATAGAAATGAAATGGTGTGAGCAAATGGAGATGGCACAGAAAGAAATGAAATCTCTGGGCTGAAAATGCTGCCCATTCAGCTACACTTGTTTGAGAGATTACAACCATTGAGATTGGGCCAGGTGATCTGCATTGGGACAGCATGAAGAATGCAGAATCTTTTGAAGTAAGGGACCGGAATACTGAAGGAGTTTCCTGTTCTTCAGAGTTGGCTTTATTCCCACCTGGATTAACAAATTGGTAGCCACCTGGTACTATGGAGTATAACAAATGCAGAAGAGAGTGTCATGGGATTTGCAACATGGTTTTGTTTTTAGAAATGGCCATGGGCAGTGTGAAGCAGGTGTTGGATTGCCTGCATGGAAGCCTGATGGAGCCATGAGGAGGAACCATGGAAACCCAGTGGAGACCCTGTGGAAATACCAGGACTATGGGATGGCTACCAAGGAGAGCTGCCAGCACTGGATGAAGTTTTCCTGGACTGTGAATAGCCAAGCTGCAGGGGCAGAATTAGAACTCTGAGGATCAGTCATTGGTTATTATGGGACTTGGAGATAGAGTTTGATGTTGCCCTGCTTGTTTTAAATCTTATATTGGTTCAATCTGTTTTTGCCATGCCCAATACTGTCTTTTGCAGTGTGAATGTTATTGCCTTTATTGGTTTGCTTTTGGTATCATGGCTCAGTTGAAATAAAAATGGTGGGGACTTATGGAGTTGAGATGAATGCATTGTATTTCACATCATGTATGATTATTAGTTTGTGGGGGCCAGGGGTGGACGGTCATGGTTTGATCCAGGTGTCCCCCACAAACGAATGTGTTCTGAATGCTCAATCCCCAGCTGATGGCAGTTCAGGTACTAGAATCTTGTTGGTGGTGTGTTGTTGGGGACGGGATTATGGGGTTTTAGGCCAGCTTCCCCTTGCCACTATTTGGCACACACTCCTGCTGCTGCTGTCCACCTGATATTGGCCAGGAGATGATGTCCACTCTCTGTTCATGCCATTGTTTTCCCTGCCATTTCAGAGCCTCCTCTGGAGTCCATAAGCCACAATAAAACCATTCCTCCACAAGCAGCTTTGGTCAGGTTCTTTGTCAGCAATGAGAGAAAGCTGAATACAACAGTAACCATTTACTAATTATTCATATTTTATGTTTAAAAGTTCCCATTTTACAGATAAGGAAACTAAACAGACAAATTTTAACATCTACCTACCAAGAACAGCCTTTTTGGTAAATCAGAATTTATTGTCTATTTCACCTTACCAGAATATCTAGACTCCTCTCCTGAGGTCATTCATTCTTACATTCACCTGCTATCTGCAGTGCCTAGGTCATTTATAGGCATGTGAAAACCATTCAGGAAGTACAAATGGATGAATGACTCCAACATTATTCACCTTAATATCAAAATCAAAGAGAGATTATTAATATAGACTGTCCAGAGTCTGGAGATGAACATTGATTAAACTAATTATTATTTATTTCAAACGTCTTTAAGTGCAAGTACTTCCCACTGTCTAAAAAAATAGCACTGTAAAAAACATAATGACGCATTCATTTTAATGAGATCTTTTATCTGTTCTCCTCATGTACATATCTTTAGGATAATTTTCATAATGGAAAGCTGCAGCAAGTCCCATGGCAACAGGGCTGATGCTTTCACAAGAAGAGACGCACAGTTTCCATCATTTTGTGATTCAATTCGCCCAAGAAGCAGGGGGAAAGAACTACAGGAAGAGATTTTCTAAAAAGAAGAAAGACAAGGAAAATCATTATCTTGGTGAATCATTCATATTTTCTAGGTGGATGGAGTTGAGAAACTGGTAGGCAGGCCTGATGGATCTCTAATTCTGCTGCCTCCAGTGTGTTCACTGTCCCCCAATTCTCTGAAAATACATCAGGACACTTGACTCATCTCAACGCCACTATCCATCTGCTCCCCATGCAACACAATGTCCTTTGGCTTCTCTCTTTAAGACCTCAAATAACTCCCTGCCTCTAATCAGTGTTCCTCTCCTTCCCTCTACCTTCCACAACCTGCAATGTTCTATCACAGCTCTCTGCCTCCCCAGCCCCCACTTCTGGTTTTCCTCCTGCTCACTAAGCTTCTCCCCTTGTCAATCTGTCTCTGTGGCATCTAAAGGGCCATAACATGTTCCATGAGGTCAGAGCTCAAATCCTGCAGAGCGATGGACAAAGGGAGCTGAGACGGGGCCACTGACGGTGCGATTACGTAGATTCCTAGTGATGTGTAGGCATCTCTGTAAAGCACCGAGAGAAACATTATCAGGAGGTATGTGTGGTCCATCCAGACCAAAAAGACAATCTTGCTTACTGTTTAATTTTACAAATTTTGCCATCAAAGGACCTGGAGTTCACCTAGATGAACTTCCTCTCTAAACTTATCAATTTTGCCTTCACTATCATTGTCAAATGTTCATATAGCTCTTCCTTGAACAGCATCATTATGAGAAATGCCTGGTTCCCTGGGCAGCCATCTTGTTAGGAGACATGTTCTTTCATATATTATTTTTCCTCTAAGTCCACTGAATAGATTATAATTCTATGCAACCAGTAAGGACTTATAGATATGCCTCAAACAAATTAGCAACACAAGTCATGGTGTCTCACACTGCCCTCTAACAGGAATATGAGTCACCGTGAAAGAATTCATTATGCTGGAGTTAGAAGCAGAACACACACATTCCAGGCACCAGAGAAGTCAATGAGCACTGTTGTGGTTAGGAAGGGAAGAGGTAGAACCACAATGGACGAGTTCCCAGTAGGCAAATGATAAATTTTGTTGATGGATAGACTGAATACTATTTGGCAACTTGCTGTTCTGTTTATCAGAATGTCATCTGGTTGATCACAGCACAATATCCTGTACCCAAGGTGGCTAATTACTCTTTTTTTTTGTTTTGTTTTGCAGTTTGGGGGTTGAACCATAGAATCAGGAAGCCCTGGGTGACTATTTTATACTTCTGAATCTGCCCCCAGTGAGTTGCTGATTTTGAATTGCAAGTCACTGATTGCTAATAGTCCAAGAAGTTGATGGCTGCAGAGCTGGGTGACAATCACAGTCTTGTTCAAGTTAGAAAATCCCAGCCTTTCCATTGAGCATAACAATAGAAAGACTATTATTAATAGGAATGCTTAGGCAGGACTGGGGCTGTAGCTTTGTTAGTTGGATGCTGAGCATTCATAAAGGTCTAGGTTCAAGCTCAGCACTCTCTTGTGTGGCAACACACACTTGTAATCCCAGCACTGTGGAGGAGGAGGTGGGGCCATCAGAACCTCAAGGACATCATTGGTTACACAATCAGTTTGAGGTTAACCAGGGATAATCTTACCAAGTAGTGCCATATATATATTTGGTAACCGTTTTCAGTGATTTTATCTCAGATTGACCCAGCATCATATAAAAGAGTGCAAAGTCATAGAAGTAAGTCTAGAACCAAAAAATGCTCCCCTGTCCACTAAAGATCTATACATGTCACTGTACACAAACTGTGTCTTAGTACATTATTAATAACAGCCATGAACCACTTATAATGATGTATAATGTCCTTAAAATAAATATAAAATTGTGGTGGATTGAATCAGATCTCCTCCATAAGCTTAGGTGTGTTGAAAGCTTGGTCCTCAGATAGTGGCACTTTGGGAGGTGAACCTTGCTGGAGAAGGTGTGTTACTAGGGATGGGCATTAGGATATCATCACCCACTCCCTATTGTCAGAGCTCAGTTCGCTCTCTCGCTGCTATTTTGTACCTGTTGTGTGAGGCAAGAAGTGATGTCCAGCCTCTTCTCTACCATCTTTTCCCTGCCATTATGAAACTTCTAATCAAGACTGTAAGGAGAAATAAAACATTTCCTCACATCAGCTGCTTTTGGTCAAGTGTTTTTGTCTCAGCAACACAAAGATAACTATAACAAAAAATTTCAAAGTTGGTCAATTTAAAGAACTCCACTAAATTTTATAGACCATTATCACATGGTGCTGAGGCAAAGGGGGAAAGGATTAAGTGATAGTAAGGGAATGTTTGAAATCTGAGAAGCACAGACCTATACTGTGCAAGGATTAACAATTTGGTCAGTAGCCCAAACTAAGCCTTGCACTGTTTACAATAGACTCTATACTTGCTAAAGAAAGAAATTCCTGAGTAGTGACATTAGCAAGATAGTAGAATAGAACTTTCCCAGCCTTTTGCCCTAATCCCATATGCACTGAGGTGGTAACCATCTTCAGACATCTTCAGATGCATGCTGGGTAGTTTCCACCCCAGTGGATCCCAAAACAAAGGAAAATTACATTAAGACGATAGGTCTGTTAGACGCCTCTGCCATGAATGGGCTCTGAATCCCCATTCCACCAGAACCTGGGCTCTCAAACCCACCAGAACACCACTTACCCACAATACTGTCTCCAGCCCTGCTGCTGTAAGAATGTCAGGAGGTATGTCTGCACTCTCAATTATACATCCAAAGGAGCCTGTGGCCCATCTCTGGGGAGGTTCAAACTTAGACCCAGATCTAGTCTGAAAAGACTAAAGTAGATGACGGTCCGTCAGATGTACAAGCACCAAAGCAAAGCAACAAGAATCACACAATATCAGGCAAACATGATACCATTAGAAGAAGCCAGCAAACTCTGCCAATCTGAAGAAATGGGATCCATGAACCATTTATCTTAAAGAAGCTCAATGAGTACAGGAACACTGACAGTGTTCAGCACCTGAAATCTAGTGCTGGGTGGATGGATGGATCCAAAAGGTATGCTGAAAAGAATGAAAGGGAGAAAGAGGAAGGAAGGAAGGAAGGAAGGAAGGAAGGAAGGAAGGAAGGAAGGAAGGAAGGAAGGAAGGAAGGAAGGAAGGGAGGGAAAAGAAAAGAAGAAAGTCAATAAAATACAAGCATCTGGGCTGGAGAGATGGTTCGGCAGTTAAGGTTATTGTCTATAAAGCAGCAGGACCTGAGTTCAATTCCCCAGTACCCACATAAAGCCAGATGCACAAGGTGGTGCATGTGTCTGGAGTTTATTTGCAGTGGCTAGAGGCCCTGGCATGCCCATTCTATCTCTCTTTCTCCCTCTATCTGCCTCATTCTCTCTCTCTCTCTTTCTCTCCCTCAGAAATAAATAAAATATTTTTAAAACATATAAATAGCTTCTGCAAAATTATAACCAAGTAGAACACTTAGTAGGAGGAGACAGAAAGAATTAAAGGCTAGCCTTTCCTGCACAGGGAGTTGATGGCCAGCCTAGGCGATGCGATACTCTACAAGAGAGAGAGAGAGAGAGAGAGAGAGAGAGAGAGAGAGAGAGAGAGAGAGAGATAAAAGAATTTCATCCATAGTAGTGTATATTTCCACCAGAATTTCTAAATGTACCCTCTTGCTTTCCTGAATCAGTGATTCTCATTACCTTAGTAATAATTGTATTAATTATTTGTAATTGCTGGTGAATAAACCAGAAAGCTATAACATGATGCTACAACATCATACAGCTAATAAATAGGCCCATGCCCACACACTATCTCAGCCCTGTGCTTTAAATGTTACCAATTTCATTCTACATATGAGAAAATTGTGACTCAGCAAGTCTAAGAAACTTGACTAACACCATAGCTATGTCAGAGCCAAGAATGAAACCAGGATCAGTCAGGCTCCAAGCCCTGGCTTCTGGCCACTACATTTCATCACTTATGGTTTGAACACTTATGCAACATGAGAGTCGATAACCTCTCTGGGCCTTGGTTTCTTCATCTGCAAAGTGGAAATAAAATACCCAACTAGGTGAAGAGCCTGGCAGACAGTAAGTTAAAAAGGCATTGAGCATTTGTCTACATTCCAGGATGGCCCTGCCTATCAGCAGGAAGGGCCTTGAGAAAGGTAGCTAGGAATTCAATCAGGACAGCCTGTTAATTTTTTTAAAGAAAAAGACAGCTGGAAACCTATATTGTAGTCATTTCTGGTGAACTGACTTAATTTGATTTTCCCCCTCAGCCTGTTTGCTTATACTGAACAACACACTGAAGCAATCCCCACACGAGACATAAATTCGTGTCCATTATAAAGCACTTACTTTGATTAGATACAGAAGAACAAACTTTGATGGAAATGGATTTCAAGGAAAATAATCAGAGCTAAGAAAACAGAAGGACACATGTTCACTTTAGAAAAATATGCAGATAAACTCACATTGGCTTACTCTGCAAACCATTTATGCTGTAGATGAATAAACCATTGAAAAGCAATCCATTCTGTACCCCCAGAGAATTGGAAAAATGTATCAAAACAAACACTTTCACATGAATCTTTATGGCAGCTTTATTTATAGGAGTCAAGGTGAAAACACCGGGTATTATCCAGCCACAAAAGTGAAGTTCTAACGTATGCCTTGAAGGAAACTTGAACGAACCACCATGATATTGAGAGTGAAAGAAATTAGAAACAGAGGACCACTATTACACATCTATTACACAATTGTTACACAACCATTTACACGAAAGGTTCAGGAGACACAGAGAGGAGGTGAGTGACTCGCAGGAGCTGAAGAGAGAAAGCAGATGATGTAAGTGGGTCACAACTCTGGAAATAAGACAAAATCCCTGAATTGTGGATTTTAAAAGGGTGATTTTTTCTCAATAACTCTACGATTTATTTAAATCACTATCTGATGTAGTGATGGCATGCATTTGAAAATGTTTACATGTAGATATTTGGAGAAAAAAATGATTAAAATATGAATGTCCCATCTCAACCTCAACAATAATTCCTACGGTTATAATAATTATAGCTCAAAATGAAATGGGGATGTTAAGATGTTCAATGTCTTGATCTCTCTCTCTCTCTCTCTCTCTCTCTCTCTCTCTCTCTCTCTCTCTCTCTCTTTCCTGAGTTGGGAATCTCACTATGTTGCCCTGAAAATCTCAATCCTCCTGCCTCAGCTCCTGAGTGCTATGATTACATGTGTGTGTCATAAAATGGGATTTTGCTGGTTCATTTTTAAGGTGACTCAAAGTCGAATCGTATACAAAGATTTCAAGGTCGTAATGACATGAATCTAATGATTTATAAAGACTCGGTTTTGGGTCACTGGAGAAAAAAAAAGAAACATCAGGTTTGCCACAGATAAATGTTGGTCAATGTTTCAGACCCCAGTGCCCCTGAAGCGCTTTCAATGAAGGTAGGAATGAGGTAGAAACCTGGCCACCACCTCCAGACCTGTGATTACTGCACTGGGCACTTGAACACAAAGTTGTTCCCTTCTAAAATTTCAGTGCAATTTTTCAGGTAGAACTATTGAACAGCTGAACAACTCTCCATTTGAACTGAAGTAGGTAATCTTTGGAGAATTGCCTATTATCCTCAGTTCTGCCGGAACAATACAGAGGACAGCAGGAGCAGCAGCCCACATCTGACCAAGGACGTGTGGCACAAGTCCATCTTTAGAGGCAAAAGGGAATGCATATCTTTTAAAAGCTCTTTCCACTGTCAATGCTTTGAAAATTGGATTCTACTCTGAAATAATATAGTACTAATATAATTCTATAATAAAATACTTGAAGATAGGCTTTCACAAAAAAACACAGGGCCTTTATTTCTCACCCAGATAGAGTTACATAATATGACTCATCCCCCACCCTTACCATATTTGTGAATTGGTCTTCAACTTATTAATAATGTCTGGAGAAAAATAGTGAATATTATGAAAATGACCTGTCTTATGGGTCTATACATCCTGTTTTCCTATTACAAGATAACAAAGAGCCTGGTGTAATTAGAACCACTCTTGTGAGAGAAACCTATATGTCATTAACTGACTCTGTGACCTTGAACAAGTGACTCACTCTCTCCAGATCTGTTTCTTTCACTGTCATTCAGGGACATTAGCCAGGTCCTCTGGTGTTCCAATACTATGACTTTAATTCTGTTTCTGTCTCTGATTGTACACATGGGTTTCAGCCGTGGAGCCTGCTTGCTGTGCTGGGTTCTGGCTTTACTTTGCAGGCCATCTTAGAGAGTTTAAGGAGGGCAGTTAGCAGACCAAACTTAAGGACGTTCTTGTGTTCTTTACCTGCGTGAAGGTCTTTCTCTCACATAGATTATTTAGCAGATTAGAACATAGCTCACACTTCAAGACGAAAGCCTCATAGTTGGCCTGGGCAAAGAGAGAAGATGGTTTCCTCTACGAAGATGTCTGAGATTTTAAACAGAGGAGCTTGAAGAATGGCTACCAAGGAATCTAGGGCCCCGAGGATATCGATGTAATGTCCCCATTATATCAAAGTAATGCTCCCCACTCCATACACACTCCAAGTCTTTCATTCACCTGAATTGTGAATCAAGTTCAAATGTTGTATTTCCAAATGACACCAGGTGGCCCCATCTGGGTGCCCTTCTAAGGCCTCAAAGTTAGCATTCCAAAACAGCTTGTTTCTCTGCTCCATATCTGGTGAGCTTTCCAGACCTTGACTTTGACCTCTACAAGGTATCTCCTCCTTCTCTTCCCTCTCCGCCCCTCAAAGTTCCACTTGCCCCTGTTCCTGTCATCTGCAGGTCTGCTGTGATCGGTCCTCACTAGTCCCACTCTGGTTCTTTTCTTAGTCCATCTTATGACAAAACCATCTTCTCAAAGAATAGTGAATGGGCACTATTGTTTTTTCTTTCTTTTCTTATCTTTCTTTCTGTCTTTTTACCTTATTTGCAAGCAGAGAGATACAGAGACAGAGAATGGTTATGCCAGGGCCTCCAGCCACTGCTAGCAAACTCCAGATGCATGTGCCATTTTGTATATCTGGCTTTAATGTGGGTACTGGGAAATTGAACTTGGGTCATTCGACTTTGCAGGCAAGTGCCTTAAAACTTGAGATATTTCTCTAATCCCAGTTTTTTTATTTCTTTTTAAATTTTTATTTATTTATTTACATGTGGATGAATGGGTGGATGGATGGACGGAGAGTTGTGTGTGTGCCAAAATCTCTTGCCACTGCAAAGGAATTCCAGATACATACACTTGAACTTTGCTTCTGGCTTTGCAATGGGTGCTGAGGAATTGAACCCTAGCCAGCAGCCTTTGCAAGCAAGCACTTTTAACCACTGACCATTTCAATAGCACATGACAGCTATGGTTCTACATTATCTTATCCTCACGGGAAGATGAAGGCTGACTTTTATTTGTTTTTTGTTTGTTTTGTTTTGTTTTGCTGTCCTTTTGTGCTTCAATTTTTTGATGGGGAAAAAATGCCTTAAAAGAACTTAACATCTGGATGTTACAAATGACTGGAACCTTCCTTAAATTTCTGTAGAACAGCAGTTAAATTCTAAAGATGGAGTCATTGAATAATACTGTACATTTGCAAATTTATGAACTCTAAACTGAATTTTTTTCTAAAATAGGGAAGTACTTATCAGTTTTTAAAATTGTTGATAACTGTATATCACTGGATTTTATTTTCTTTAAGTGATATCAAGGTCTCCTTTTGAGGAACATAAAACTCATCTATTTAAACTACAACAAAATAGAATATCAAAGACATATTTAATCTGTTACTGCTTAAGTAAAACCAGAATAATCTTAATGCATTTTTATATATTTCCAAAAATCATTACACTTATGTAAAAGTTTTAATTTCATGATTTATAGCCCTTTGAATAGACAAGAAAGGTAACAGTGGGTCAGTAAATTACTGCTTTGCCAGAAAAAAAAATCTATGAATTATTATTTTCCATATTAATCACCTACCTATTTCATGGATGAACGACCCAGAGAACAATGACTGAAAGATGCAATTTTAGAAACTGCCGTAAAGGAAAACGAATATTCCAAATATTTCTTGTTACCACATCTGTTCTTATCTTTTTGTTTACTTGTTTGTTATTTTGCAGTGCTGGGGATGGGAACCAGGTCTTCATGAATGCTAAGTCAACACTCTATCACTGAGCCACACCTCTGGTCTTATTACCACAGTCTCTAAAGGACTGCTCTTGTATGCTCAAATTATATAAATATAAAGTTGTCCTCTAGAGTTTGGATCATGAATCCAATATGATAATTATCAAGTCTTTTATTTATACAATTATATTAATTCCCCTCAAGCCAATGCACATTACCTTTATTATTCAGTGAGAAACATAGAGTCACCCATTGATGCATGGTGGCCATGGGAATAAAGTTCTATTTTATATAAATGGTAACTGGAAAGCATCAATATTTTAAACAAGGTATATACATCCAGCTATACTATTAAAAGGAGTATTTTGAATGTTATATAGAGAAAGTATATATTTTGGGGGAAAGAAAGAATAGAGGCAATTAGGAGGCTAGATTCACATGCCATGAGTTGGTGGTTTGGACATGAATAGAAGCAGTGGGCTTGGAGAGATGCCATCAGACTGCAGTATTTCCCTCCTCAGGAGTGAGGCAATGAAGGACAATGACCTTTGCTTATAAAAGGAGGAAATTTAGGGGAAAATCAAGACTTCCACTGTTGGTGTGCTATGCCTCAGCCAACTGCTAAACAGCCAAGTGGAGATCTAAGTGAACACCCAAATAAATGAGCCTAGCACCTTAGGCTACATGATTTGCAGTTCATTTACAAAACCTTATGCTACTTCCTCACTGATGTTTGACAAGTAGTTTCATTGTGCTCTGCCCATCTCTTCCCCAAAGTCACTAGCAGAACCTCTTGGGAGATGCAGTGATTTCTTTCTTAAGCTCATCTCCTCACATGAATGTCTCAGGCTAACACTGAACCACTGTGAAATTCTGTCCAATGTCTGAAACAGAATCATTTCTTAATTTTCACTGAGGCAATAATATGAATCTCCCATTGAGCCCATTAATTTGTTTTGATTAACTTCCTTACTGTGTTTTCTAACATTCCTCCCTTTTCTCAAAAAAAGCGTAATAGAGAATTGCAATATAACTCATATTCTAAGGGTCAAAATAGCCTTAGTCCTGTATCACAAGTACTTACCAAAAAAATTGAAATACATCTAGATCAAGTATTAGATGTAAGATTAATTAATAAAAGACAGTAAGTACTTGGCAGCTTGAATGTGAAATACTCTGCATAGCCTTATGTGTTTGTGATTAAGCTTCATTCTTGATTGTGAGCTAGCAGAACCTTTCAGGGGTGGAGCCTTGGTAAGGAAGGTGTGTTACTTAGGGGCTGAACTTGGGGCATGATAGACCAAGCCCCCCCCCCCTGTCAGAACTAGCTCACGCTTGCTGCTGCCTCCTCACTGCTGTGACAAGATATAATACCAAACTTCTGCTCTGCCATGCTTTCTCCACCATGATGAAACTTCCCCTTAAAAGTAAGCCTGAAATAAACCCTTTCAGCTGTTTTTGGTCAGGTGTTTGGTCCCAGCAAAAAGAAGGTAACTGCTACAACCCATGTTTATAAACACTTTTCATTATCATCAACTTTATTTCAGCTATTTTCTTATTAGCATCAAATTCAATGATTTTTCAGGAGTCTTAAAGCTTTCCAAGTAACATGTAAAGTCAAGCTACAGAAACTACTACACCAATGTGGTTAACTAATTAGGTCCATATGGCCAGACTTGGTGAGTTAAGTAATCCTAGGTCACTGGATAAAATCATACTTC
>PVHP010014172.1:0-39647 GCA_004024765.1 Zapus hudsonius | reverse complement strand
AGAGAGAGAGAGAGAGAAAGCTCTTCCATCACCAGCACAGCCACATTCTGTTTAATTAAGCTTGGGGGGAAGGAAAATTCCTGTTTCTTTCCTTCCTCCTCCTAGTTGCTGGTGCTTCTTAATGACTTGGGCCTTGGATTCCCAGAGACGCTGAGGACAGATGAGCCACTGTAGCAGCCTCAGAACTTCTTGCCCAAGTTCATCTACTGCAACCATCATGTTGTTAGCATGTCTGAGTGCCAATAAGCACCTGTTTGACCAGACTTCAGAGGCTTGAATTCCACTGTGCTCAATACCTCCTCAGCCTCTTGTGTTCCTCATCCAATTCTCTCCTTTAGAAAGGAGCAGAAAGCAGTTGTGGTCTCTCTGCCACCCCAGGGTCTCCTGAATCCCCACAAGCTATCTGGATGCTCCACCCACCTCCCCCATTCTGCTTTCCAAGGAGACACTTCTCTACACTTCTCCACTGAGCCAGTGAATCAGGTGTATACCACCTGTGGGAAATGAGGTTCAAAGGGCCTGCAGGCAGCTGGCACATTTCCCAGGGTTTAGCAGCACTAGGGACCTGTGTTAATAGGAGGCAATAAGTTCCCCATGCCAATGTCACAAGCATGGAGAAGGGCAGGCAAGCTCAGCAATCCGGTCATGACAAAATGTTTCCTCTGGGCTGTAATTGGTATTGCAATCTGGGCAAATCATGCTCAGGGGGGAAGAATCACACATCCATATTTTCCATCTACCATTGACCACCAAAACTGCCTCAAATAAAATCTCGCTCAGAGAGAGGTGAAGCCCTCAAGACTCAGCTCAGCCCTGGATCTTTCAAGAGACTGTGCATGTGTTTCCAGGCACACAGTGAGAGCTGAGCACAGCTCTGAGTCACCGAGCACCTGCTCAGAGCCACAATGGAGGCCCACCTGTCTCTGGCCCCTAGCCTTGGCACCTGTGTGATGAGGACCAGAAGTATTCAACATTGAAGCAGGAGACCTGTGCTTGCTCTGTGCTCAGAGGACTATGACCTCAACTTCCCGAAGCTGATGGCTCAGCCACACTGGAGGGCTCTCCCTGCTAAGAGCCAAAGAGGGTAACTATGCCTGACTCCTATGTTCTGTGCAAGGAGCCTCTGGTGGATGGAGATAATACCAGCACCTTCCATCTGAAGGAGGGGCAGACAAATAAAGGAGCTACAAAACTCAGGAGAGACAGAGCTGAGAGACACTCAAGGCCTAGGAGTCAATGAGGCGACATACCCATAATGCACCCCTGTATACAGTAGATGTTCAATAGTTCCTGCTCTGGTCCCCCTGGACCTATGCTAAAAGTTTCCCACACACTCCCACTTTGGGACACTTTACTTCACCTGGCCTCCAATACACCTGTCCTAGCTCATGAGGTAAGGAATTTGAGGACATTTGTACAGACAAGCTCACAAAACCCTCTCTTGGAAATTATTGTTTAAGCAAAGACTAATAAAGTCAAGGTATTTGTGGACTCAGGCCTGAAAAAGCATGCTTCCAATAGGGTGGAGAATGGAACCCCTCTAAACAGGTCAGCCATATCCACAAGGAGCAGAAGTGACTCCTCAGCAAACACTGAGCCAACAGCTCCAAGAGCAATGCAGAGAGAGAATTATTAATATTTGCCTAGATTTCACTGCCAGCTGACTGTGGACCATCACACAGGCCTTTGATTTTGCCATGCAGCACTGCATGAAGAGAATGCACTTCCTGGATGAGATAATTTAATTAGTATTTGTCTGTCCAGCACCCTGCAGAGAATGGCGATCACCTACTCTTTCCCTCCTATGCAGGGGCTGAGTAATACAGTCTTTTGATGTCACTTAATCAAAAGTATCTGGATGACTCACCCTTCCTAAGATTTCCCTCCAGAGTATTTAGTTTAAGAAAAATATCCATTTGCTCCTTAATTTAAACAACTCCTCTTGGGTTCAATCGTGGCTCTTGTTTGGTCTTGTTTGCTGTATTTGTTTTTCCATTTAAATATACACAGTGAACATCATCTTTACAGGGAATCCTTGATCTTGCCCAGAACAGCAGCATCCAACCATCTTCCCAGTTGATACCCCAGTGGCTCTGTGTGGTAGATGGATGTAGAGTGCCTCCATGTGCTGGGCTTTCCGGATAGCTGTTCTTTGTGCTGTTCTTAGTGTGGTTCCAGACATCTCTACCTTCAAATCTTCTGTCCACCTTCAGCTATTTTCTCTTTTATATCAATATCCTTCATCACATTCCTTAAGTCATCCATCTTCCACCAGGGAAAGATCCTGGGAATTCAGGATGACTTAAGGAATATGGCTCTGCTCTGTCTTCAAGACCTGCTTTATGCCCATGGAACCCTGTCCTGTTGTTCCCTCCTGGCTTCATCCTGGTCCCCATCCCATAGTAATAAACGTTTGCTGTGGCAAATCCCATCCTCTACCTCCAAGATACCTTCTCCTTACCAAAGATAAGCTGCTAGGCAGACCAATAAGAACTGGGGATATGCAGTTATTAAGGGAAGATTTTAAAATAACAAAAGGATATATTTTAAAATAAAGCCCACTTGAAAATCAGCTTCCCTTCCAACTCAATTACATCCAGGCCTCCTGCTCAGCAGCATCTCATAACCAAGCTCCTACTGGCTTCAGGATTTTTGAAGAATGTTGTCTTGGTAACATGGAAGACCTTGACACCTGAAACAGGAAGTGAAGAACAAGGTGCCTCCCTCCTCTCTTGTGCACCTGGAGTGGCCAGCAGGATACAAGGCATGGGATTCACAAGGCTCTAGTGTGAGCTGCCTAAGAGGAGGCAGGGACTCCTACAGTCAACATTCTGCCCACTATAGGTACCTGGATGTTAGAGCAGAGCTGAAAGAAGGTTATTAGAGGAGCCTGCTTGCTACTAACCTCAGAGGAGCACTGGGGGATGAAGGCAAGGACCTGCTGGCATGAATGGCATGAATGGTGTTTTCAACAGTCAGATACACTCTGAATCACACCAAAATGTCTGAAATCACAGCCCTGCCTGGCTGGGCCCCTTACCAGATGAGAATTCTAATACAAACCAATGTTTTTTATAGTCCTGATCCAGACCAGGACTGACTATCCATTTCCACCTCCCAAATCTCAGCATTTGGGGCATCCCTTTTAGACATCATAGACCACTCCTGACTCTCTTGACCTTGTAAGTCACACTCTCCAGGGTGTCAAAAGATAGTCATCAAGTGCACTGCATGACACCACAACAAACCTTAGGTTCTGAGATGACATCAAGCTACACATTCCAGCCATCCCATCACAACAGATCATTGAACCTCCAGAATTTATATGAATTCCTCTTCCTGATCCTCCAAAGCAAAACTCAGATTCTCAGGATTCTCAATACCCAAATATTACTGAACCTTTGCATATCTCTGCACTGCCCCTAGCCTAGATAGGGGCTCTTTGTTGAGGGTTTATTCAGCCCCTGATTAGAGACCATTACATGTGGGAAGCATCATTATTGGCAAAACTAACTTCCTCTCAAAAAAGACGTGTGTGATTGAGTGCATGCATGATTTCATGAGTCTGTGCCTGAGGGTGTGGTGACTAGTCAATGCTTTCATCCTCCCCAAGAAGACCCCACAATTGCAGTTACTTGATACAACCAGCACTACCATCTCTGAAACCAGCAAGCATGTGGGCCTCCTGCATGGGCCATTTTAGGGAATGCATCCAAGACAGTTGTGTCAGCTAGGCCCTGGGCTATAGGCCTCTGCTCTTCCAGTTTCCTCCACCGCCACCTGTACACTGGCTCACTGACCACATCTGAGGTTCCTCCTTTGGATAATATACCAAGCACTTGATTGTTATATTAACACCTTGGTCCAAACGTTTATCAGATTCTTAGCCACTTAACTTTAGGGGGTCCCACTTTGGGTCAAAGACAAGGTGGCTGACATACCTGCTTGATGGCATTTTGTGCTCCCTGCTGAGCTTCATCATGAATAATTATCCTCCCTCTCCCAGAGAGGAGAGGCAGAATGTCACCAGAAATACCCCTCTAGGCCTGCCACCTGCATTGGCATCAAATAAAAAAGCCAAGCCTTACTTACCCCGATTTACTGCACTCAGCTGCCACTCACTTCTCCTTCCAGGAGGCTTCAGGGACCCCATATCCCACCCTCTCTGCAGCTCACTTTCTATCTATCCACAGACTTGAACCACATTCACATCTGAAAAGAAGTCTGGATTTAACCTCTGTCTCCAGCCTAAAGTCCAATTCAAACAGATCTGAAGTTGAACTGACTTCACATTTCTGGGCAAAAATGTCCTGTCCAGCATCCAGGCAGTACGCCTAGTGGAAGGACCCTGCTGTTTCTAGGGACCTCTGCCGGACTTAGGGACTGCATGAAAACAGCACCTTCTGCCTAGAAACCTCTCTGCACTTCTTTTCCAGCATGTGTCAGAAATGCCAGTGTTAACAGCACATCAGCAGAAGTCTGGGAGAGGGACATCCTCTGCCAGAGAACCCTTGCTGGAAACACAAGGCCCTGCAGCTGCTGATGTCTTCAGAGGTGTGGCAGCAGGAACACTGGGAGGTAAGGACTATGGAGCCTACCTTGCGCATATCCTTGCCAAAGGTCTCACTATAGGTGGTGCCGAGGATTTCAAATTGGACATAGGGATTCGAGCTGTCCTCCCGAAACTCCATCACTCCTGTGAGGCCAGTAATATGGCCCTGCAAGAAAGGAAGAAAGACCAATGGAGGTGTGAAAAGTCTGGTTGAGGTGAGAATGGAGTCACCAAGAGGGAAACAGTCACCAGAACAGGGTATTCTGGGTCTTATGGAGGACATGGAGAGTTGTAACAAACATGAAATCACTGGCACTCTTAGGGCTCTGGAACAGTATGGTTATTTCCCAGACCATCTTTTGACAGGAGAAATCCTGAAGATTTGTACCTGCCACCCTTGAGCTAATAATACATTTAAAGAGATTGCTATGGGCCAGGCACTGAGCTAGCCATGAGACTAAAATGTGATAGATTTGTCCCTACCCTCCAGAAGCTTAGTGTTTCCTTTGAAACATGTTCCCAGGGCTTTCCTTATCCTGCCACAAGAGGGAAGTCAAAAAATCAACACAAGCACATCTAACACATGCCCTGAATTTGCAGTCAGCAAGTTGCTGAAGGCCTGGCTTTTAGACATGTGCCATCTTGGACAGATCACCATCTATCTCCCATTTTCAGCCTGAAGTTAGTCAGACCCACATCACACCATATCACAAAGCCCACAGGATGAAGGAGGAAATATGTTCAAAGCACAATGTCTGGGACAGATTCCCCACACCTCTGTCTAGCAGCCCACTGGAATCCATAGGAGCATCAGGCAGTGGGGACCTGTGAGAAGTGGTGAGACCCCTCTCTTTCAATCTGGGGTATTTGTCTCACTTTATCACCTGTGAGCTCTGAACAGGCAGAGTCCAAAGAACTGGGCTGAGCTACATTAAATTCAAGCCAACACCAGATCATGTTCACTGCAATTCAAACCATGTGCAATTTATTGTGACTCAGATGACTAACATTATAGATTTCCCCAAATACTCTTTTGAAGCCTCTAAAAGCCACTTCTCCCTAACAAGTCTTCTGTGGATAACCCAGCTCATTTCACACCCAGTCTTCTGACATGGGGCCACTCCTTATCACATGGGATACACCACAAGGGCACAGTGGATAGGCACACATGGGCACACAGGCTGGCACACCCCCACACAATACACATGCTGAGATCCTAGATGAGCACGACATGGCAGTGCCAACTGAAACATCCTCTCTCCTGGACAATGGCAGCATACCTGGAGGGACACCTAACACACAGGATAGGCAACTACCTCCATGTTTTCCTTCCTTACTTGTGACATTGGTTATTTAAACTTTCTGAAGCCATATCTCTTTCTATTAAAATGGAAGCAAGAACAAATATGACCCTGGACCACAGTTCACCCAAATTTTTAATATGGGGACAGAAAAAAAAATGACAAAGAGAGAAGCCTGCAGAGGGAACTAAGATAATCCAACAAAAGAGCCCAGCTTCAGGCCAGATGGTTGAGGGGCAGAGGAGGGTGCAAGGAGGGCTCCTTCTCCAGCCCTGGCCCACTCTGAGGGCACACCCCTTCACACACACCTTCTTGATTGTGTCCAGCATGGATCTCCCCCCATTCCATGGCTTGGTCGACTTCCGTATACAGTTAAGGCTCGCCATGCTATGCCACTTCCGGTCCTCCAACTTCCTGTGGAAGGCGTTGGCCAGCATCAGAACGCTGTCATACAGGTAGAGATTGGAGATCTGCAAAGACAACAGAAGTGAAACTCCCAGCACTGGTGCATTTCCAGAGACGGCAGGGGCAAAATGGCATGAGGCTGGGGTGATGTGGGATACACTATTTTCTTTCAGTCCTGGGAGCTTTGTGGTCAATGGACCTCTGGCTTCTTGGTGTTCATTTAACAGCCCAGCCCAGGTGTTGAAGTTGTGAGTAGTAGAAGATCTAGCCTACCTCAGGAATGATAAAGAGGCAGGCATCCACAGACAAGGAGAACAGGTATGATCAGCACCACGCTACCGCTTGGCTAACAGGATGAAGAATGGTAGGATTAGTAGGAGAAAGGAAGGAAGCAACAGTCCAAAGGCATGAGAGAGGAAGCCTCCAGCAGGGCCTTGGGCTTATTGGGATATTCTCTTCAGAGAATCAGAGAGCAAGGACTTTAGGCTTTGAGGACCTTCAAATCTTTTTTGTTAACTGTTGGATGCTGCAGTTAAAACCTGAAAGCAGGCACAGATAAATAAATGGGTGCAGCCATATAGCAGTAAGACTATTTACAAAAACACAGAATGTGAGCACAACTTCTTGATTAGAAGAATTGCAATTTGCTAATTCAATAAATAAATTTAATATGCTAATGCTGAAATGAATATGTGTGGCCACGAAGAGACAGGTCCAAGAGGAAGAGAGAAGGATGTCACAGAAAGTATATGCACAGAAAGCTGGCAATTAAACCTGGATGGGAGAAAATCACCCATGGTGAACAGAGGCCTCAGTACCAAGTGAAGAAGTGGCAGAGATTTCTGTGCCTGCTGGGTGGTACCATCCATCAACACACCCAGAATTTGTAAGGCTTTGTCTCTACAATAAAGCTGAACCATACAGGAGATGCAGCTTCATCTCAGAGCCTGTGAGAGTGAAGCCTTGAGTGAGAGTCTGGAATAACACTGAAGAATGGCATTAAAGCACAGGGTGTCAACCTGCCTGTGTGGCAGGTTTGACTCACCTCTCCTGCTTGTGATTAAAGACCCCAGTCTAGCTGAGCAGGAAGGGCAGCAGCTACTCTTTGAAGAACCCTGAAAGAGCCCTCTGCATGGAGGAGAGACATCTTGTTCTCAGCTGCCCCCCTCATGCCACTCTGTCCTCCATGAGGGCATCAGAGAATGAGGGAGAGGAGGGGTTTGGGGGGACAATGTCTGTCCCTGGACAGACCTGGGGGCCCTCACTGATAACCTGCACAAATAATGGTCAGCCAAAGTGGGTCAAGGGGACCAGACTCTGCACACCCAAGCAGCAAGTAGCCTGCTAAAAATAATTCCAAACTACATAATCAGATAGAAGCAGACTATGTTGGCCTCACAGGATGCCTGGGAAGATCAAACAGACTCCTTAGGCTGCAGGAAGAGCCCCCACTTCACCACCTACCCTGGTCCACGTGCTCCTGGAACCCATGCCTTGTTCTCTGCCTGCATGTTCTCACCCATCCTAGCCTGAATGCCCCAGAAATCCTAGGTAAAAACTTGGGCAGAAAATATCCCCCACAAATGAAGCTAAAGTTAGAGGTGAGCCAAGTGTGTGTGAGGGGGGAACAGAGCACTAAAAACATCTACTATGGCATGCCTTCCAGGGCCATTTACACTATCCAAGATGAGCGGATCATTTCCCTTGTATACTGCCAATGTTGAAGATGCCTGACTTGTCTGCCATTGCCCTATGTCCTTGCTGTGATCACCATGGGCTTTGTGCCTGCTGCCTCTCCATGCTATTAGAGTGAGAAGTAGGTGGAAAACAGATGGATGTTACAGAAGTGTCAGAAGTGTGCCTGGATGACTAATCAATGCTGACCAAATCAAGGATCCCAGGCCAAATGAAGCCACATGTTAGGGTCAAGTATGGCCCTTTTAGGGGTTTTTAGTACAGATGTACTGACTGACAGAGAGAGATGAGTGTTTCTACCACTTGAAACTTGTCCCTGCCATACAGGGAACACCATGACAGAAGCATGTTCCCAGCCTCACAAGCCTCAAGGACTACTTTCTCAATGACCAAGACTAACCCATTCCTTATTTCTTCCATCGACTCTGGAAACCTCACATCTGCAAATGGTTTTGAAGTGTCTCCCACACTCTGAAATACATACCTGCAATGGAAATGCTGTTAAAAGGCAATCTAAGCTCCTGAAGAGTTGGTATGGGGTTGGGGCTTGATTTTGTTTCTTCTTTTCTCTTTTTTAAAATGATAAATGGAAGCTGAGAGTCCTTGATGATGTGAAGATTTCTCAAGATGTTCATGGAACTCCCAGCCACCCACTCATAGCTGGTGCTATTGAGTCAGCTAGGAACCTGTGACCCACACCTGTGCACGCACTGCCACATCAGGGCAGAGCTTACAGGACTACTTCAGCTCAGGCCCAGATCAGCACTCAATAGAATTTCTCTTTTCACTCCAGCACTTCTATCACAATGAATTAAGGCACTCAACAAAAGTGTGAATGCAGAAAGGCCTGCGATGAAGAGGAAAAAGCAGATGACTCAGAAAGGCCAAAGAAAGCCCTGAGTTCTACCACAAGTACATCTGCTTGGAAGGGTGAATGCATTCCAGTTGAAAGGAACAGGCTTGAGCAATGCTCTTTTCCAGACATGGATAGGCCTTTCTACCACCCCCATATCACCTGGAGTGCACCCTCTTCATATTGTACTACATACTCATAATGTGTTTCCCTCACCAAACTCTGTGCTCTTCAGGCAATTATATCTAGAACCATCACAATCATGACACATAGCAGATGCCTAATGAAATTTTGATTGATGAATGTATAATGGATCAAATGTATGCATGGATGGAAAGGTAGATGAATGTTTGGTTGAGTGGATGAATGGATGGATCAGTAGAGCATAGATGTGGATGGATGAGTGGGTGCAAGGATGGATAGATGGTGGATGTGTGAGTGCATGATGATAAATGGATGAGTGGATGGGTGAAATGATGGCTACAAATGGGTAATAGATTGATGGGTAAATAAGTGGATTTATGGTTGAGTGGGGATAGGTAGATAGATCGGTGGGATAGCTGGTTATAAAATGGATGTCTGTTGTGTTACAAATGTCCATACTAATCAAATCTCATCAAAAGAGAAAACAGAAAACAGTAGGAGAAAGACTTGCTGCCTTCTGCTTTGGCTTGGGAGGAACTTCCTTCATGTACCTCTCATTCATATTTGACTCCAATGTCTCCTTTGTCCTCCCTTGCTGTTGTTTGCACTGACTTCTACTTGCCCCTTCTCCTGGTCACATTTTGTTCTAGTAGTTCACCCAGTCTGAGGAAGAAACTAACACTCCAACACTGATGTGTTTATCTACCACCTACTCTCTAACCTCAGAACACACAGGTGACCTATTTTTATTGAAAACAGACCTGGATGATGGTTTTTTGGTGGGGATACAGAGAACAAGGAAGGCCCTTCCTTCATAGCCTGGTTGTCAATAGAAGGGGCTTTTGTGGAAAAGAGCATGAGCAGATGGAAGGCAGAGCCTATGCTAGGGGCCCTCTCTAGATCCAGATAAACTGAGGGAGGCCTTTTCTCAAAGCCCCTGGGTGGATGGATGTGTCAGGACTGGCAATGCCAAGGCCCTGAGCCAGAAGAGGTCTGGAAGGACAGGCTTCCAGCTACAAGGACACTCACTCATGATCATAAAGGGCCAATAGCTCAGACTGGAGCTATACACCATGCATCAGAGAAGGGGGACTAGCCTGGCAGTCCTTACCTCCCTCTCTCTCATCAGAGGGAAAGCACTGTACACCATTCATCAGCAAAGGGAAGACAAGCAGAGCAGATACTGTATCGATAAACCCTATCCCCATGAATGAAGGAGCCCAGGGCTCTGGCTGATCTAGTGACACTGTGGCAGAAAGTGACAGGAACAAATAAAGCATCCTGGAGGAGGGTAAAATTGAGAATCGAAGGGGGAGTCAAAATATCAAGGCCAAGGTCATGACAGAGGATACCCAGCTACAAATAAAAAGACACAGACCCAGAGTAAAGCCAGAGGCAGACAAAAGGCAGAATCAGGCAACAGTGAGAGGCCTTTCCAAGAACCTGGAGTTCTGTTCTAAATGAGCAGAAAACTGCTGGGGGACTGGCTGGTTCATTTATCCACTTATATATCCAATGTCCCTCTTTAACTAGAGATCGTACAGCTTAAGGGAGCAGCCTGACAGGATCAGTAAGAACTTGCTGGTCACAGCCTGGGCCAGATCTGTCCCTGCCTGGCCCACCAAGTCTACAGCAGTGCATGGATATAACAGACACTCTAATGTCCATTGACTGGGTGAGTTAATATGCATTCACACTCAGTTTCTGATCGACACTGAATACATCATTTCACTGCTTGAATTTATCTGATCATAAAGTACACTGGCGTGTGGACCCTGGAGAGGTGCAATGGAGAGCCCTTACTTACTCCCCTGTGCAATGCCAATGCTAATAGGCCTGTGTGCCAAGGCTGTCCCAATATCTCTCTGCACATAGTTCATTCTTAGAGGAAGCAGAGACAGAAAAGAATGAAAGGGGCAAATGAAGAACCTAGGTTGGCCCCTGATTTCAGTGCTGGTTAACTAGCTGAGACCTTGTTGAGGGGTGACCCCAATGGCAGGGACCTAGCATGGAGTATTATGGGGTTGGCAGGCAGAATGTGGGCACTATGGGAAAATTAGCTTCTGCTATTGCTTCTCATCCTCTTCCCTGAGGGTCGCTGGCCCTACAGCCTCTCAAAGGCACATGGTGGTCATGTTTGCCTCCTGAAGTTTGTGGGTCAGAAGACAGAGCTAAGATCTGCTCTGGCCATTAACCCCACCTGAATCACACCTTTGCCTGATTCTGCCTCTGGCTTCACCCCTGGACACATGTTCCTGCCTTCTCCTGGCAGTACAGTCATAGTTTCTATAGCCTAGGACCTGAGCTAGACCTTATATACCCTGAGTTATTTATTAGCTGTCCCTTGAGGGAAAGATTACTTCTCTTAACTCTGGTGTTCCATAAAGGGGTCAATATAGGGAAAAGTCAGAGCACGTGGTTAAAGGTGGAGGGAAATATATATATATATATATATATATATATATATATATATATATATATATATATATATATATGGTATTCTGAGGCAAGTTCCTGAGAGGGAATCATCATCACAACACACATTTATAATTCGGGGACAGCTCAGCTACAGGAGCCTTTAGCCTAGACTCCTCAGTGAGACCACCATGGGCATGGGGGGATTGGGAAGGCAAGCAGAGTATTACTGAACAAAGGATCAGTAGCAGCCCAGCACCTATGGAGGGCACTATACTCTTCCACATCAGATCTATTTCCTGCCTGGATTCAGGGGGTGTTGTTCTGGGGAAGCCTCTCCAGTGTATTGCAGCATGGCTTAGGCACCTTCGTTTCTTCCTCTGGAGACGGCAAATTTTATCACGTTGCCTCCTGACCTCAAGCACCCCCTATTCATCCAGAACACTTTATGCACTATGAGATATATCCTATCATGTAGAGTCTCCTGATGGTTTTCCTCCTTTCATCCCTTGCCCCACATTCTCTCCAAGGTCCCTAAGCCTTTGCACATGCCATTCTCCCTAATAAGAATAATAATTGGCCACTGGAAAATTAGACACCAAGCACATGATGTTGACTGAGACCCAATGATGTTTTTTTTTTCATAAGAATTAACAGCATGATTCCCAATAGTATGACTCCCAATAGTATATAGTATAATAGCATGATTCCCAATAGTAGCTGAGTTTTAATTAGGGACATACCTGTGTCATCAGGAACAAAACCCACTAGTAAGACTGTTAAATTGATTATCATACATTGTATCTAATTTTGGATAATAAAGAGATCAAAAAATTGATCATCACAAGAAAATAAGAATTTACTTAAAATTCAAGACCGGAGAGATAAAAAGAGGAAAGATAAGGAGGCCAGAAGGATGGACGCTGACAGAGGGGGCAGCATTCAGGAACACTGAGTACTCCTGAGCAGGAGGAGGCTTAGAGCACTGGTGGCCCCATGCAGCCCTCCTTCCATAATATCATGGCTGACTCCAAGGCTGTCTTCATCAGCTCCCACTGCTATAGCTGAATACCACCAACTGGGTGACTTGTAAGCAACAGAAGTTTGTTTCTTTCAGTTCTGGAGGCTGAAGTCTAAGATCAAGGCTCTGCCAGGTTTACTGTCTCATTAGGGCCTATTTACTAGGTCATAGATAATGTCTTTTGCTATATCCTCATGATACAGAAGATGGACAAACATCTTTTCAGCCTCCTTTTTAGGGTACAAGTTCCATTTATCAGGACTCCACCTTCATAATATAATATCCCCCTAGTGGACTCTGCTCCAAATACAGTTACCTTGAGGACTAGGTTTCAATATGAATTCTGAGGGGACATAAGCACTCAGAGCACAGTAGCATCTTAGGCAAGTAGAGACTTATTGCCCTGCTAGAACCAGGACAGGACAAATTTCCTTCCTGGACAAGCACAACATGCTGCATGCAATATGTCGGAAGCCCAGCTTTGAAGGACCAGAGATCATGCCACACAAGCCCACTGGTGAAATATGTTAAGCATCTGAGGAGAGCTGTGAGTATCCAAGCTCATGTAGATGCCAGACAGCTAAGCCCTCTCCATTGGCTGGGAAAGGAGAGGGCCAGGCAGGTCAGAAGAAGAAGGTGCCAGCATGCAATGCAGCCAGGCTGTCTGCCTCCTCAGCACTGGTACTTGTCCTCCCCTTAGTATATCTGAGGCTCCAATCAAGACTTATTAGGGTGCTCCAGCTGTGTCCCTGTCATGCTCTAGGGACCCGGGGATGGTTGCATACTTCATTATCAGGCAAAGGAAGATGAATGACAGGCCAAGGTCAGATTCAAGGGCCAGCAAAATCTCACACCAGACCATTATCCTCCCAACAACAGAGCTAAAAATGCAGGAAGATTTTCATTAAGAAAAGCTACATTTCCTCCAGGCTTCTAAAGAGCCCAGTGTTTTCTTCCCCCTTTCATTCATCAAGTAAAGTGAGCTGTTCAGGGAGACATCACAGAGACAAACAGCAGGGACTGACCTCTGACCAGAGTCTGTAGACAGACTCTGGTTGGCCAGCAATGTCAGATAAGCAGTGGACAGAGGTTCCAGCTGGGAAGACAAGCTGACATCCAGATGCCTCAGCTCAAGGAATCCAACCCCAGGCAGGGTGTCTGTGCCAAACTGCTGTCAGCCCACCTGTCCTGAGAGCGGGCACCGTGGCCAGACAAGAGGATAGAGCAGATGGTGGAAGAGGTCAAAGGGGACATGAGGCCTCTGCTTGCCACTGAATCAGAGGGGAGGCTGTGGAAAATACAGATGGGGCATCTGTCCACATGCATGAAGCCACCTCCAGCCAGAATGGAAACCAGCTTACACCCATGGTGACCTTTTGTGTACCTGTGTCTGATAAAGGCTTCCATGCTAACATTATCAAATCATCCATCTAGGTCTTTGGAGCTAAGTGAACCGCTGAAAGTAGCATGAAATCCAAGGTAGCTGGCTCAGGGAATTCTGCAGAGAAAAAGCTTCTCTTGAGAGGTTGACAAAAACCTTATCATCAGGGAAGAGCAGATGAAGTTCCAAGGAAACAGGGATGTGTATGTGTGCGTGCCTGTGTGTGTGTGTGGGGGGGGGATGACTGCTTTAATAGACTGTTCACCAAAGGGAGGGGGTGATTCCACCAAGCCATCAACAATTTTTAAATCCATAAAGAAACAAAATTCCAACCTGAGGGAGCATTTATAACAATACCACATTAGTCCCCTCAGCTTAATTCTTAGATCAGGTGCCATAGTGACCAGAAAACACAATCCTTTAGAAACACATTTGAATAAATGGGGCGGCAATGTGATAACACCTCTTTTACTTCAATTACAGGTCTGAAGTCACTGTGAGATGCAATTCTAATAACAGCACAATAACAAGTTTCCTCTTAGCAAGGCAGCATGGGGAATCTCAGCAATCTCAGGGTTCTGAGGGACTGGTTATCACTTTTACTACCAGCTGAGTCAGACAAGCCCTAAAATAAGTTGTCAAGAAAACAAGAAAAAGAATTACCCAAATCAGACAGTGCTTTGTTGGGAAAAATAAACAGCAGCACTGTGTGCTGGCAAACACAATGCTTCAGAATCACTAGAAGCTAGTTATTTAGGTACTATTCTTCCACAAACTTTCTTTGTACTAAGTAGTAAGCAAATTGATCTGCTATAAGAGTAGTTGGCCAGCTTATGAACAGAGAAAGCCCTGACCACAGGCCTAATAGAGGAAGATAGAGTTTCTGAAACCAGTTAATTTCACTGGAGGAGTCAGGGGATGGATGACCATGTGAAATGCCATGGTCTTTGATGACCCTCTGTCTCCTAAACCAGAATTGTCATCCCAAGAGCCACAATCTTGAAAATAAACTAAGATGAACTAGAGGGCTCCATTTCCAAGGGAATTTTCATTAATTTCATCAAGACAAAGTTAATAATCCGTGACAACAATGTTTTTTTTTCCTTGAGTTGGTTGTTCTAAGCATGTTAGAGCATTTTCAATAAATCTCATAGCTAGAGGCTAGTAGAAATTAGTTTGTCTTCCATACTGTTGTTAGGGAAAAAAAAAGAAGTGGTAATAGTTTCTGAGGAAACTTGAACAGAATGTCTTGTAAATGAGATGAATCTACAAACTGCCCAAGTGTTGGGCAGGAGGAGTAAATAAATCCACACTTCTCTCCCACCATAGCCCCTCAGAAGAATGCAGATAAAACAGAGGGAGAGAGATTTCTTTAGTCAAGTGCTTTACTTATCTATACATATGGAGGTTTCTGGAGAACATTCAACTTGTGTCTACATTCTTTACAAATTTATCCCATTCATCCTTATGGAGGGTCTTCAATGAGCAAGGTCTTTTACGAAGAGCTAAATAGATGGGAAAGACATGGTCTGTCCTCTCCCAATGAGGTGGCTACGACTGGATATCTGCAGGAGCAGTGAGGACAGTGAGAAGGGCGAAGCCCAGGGCACAGAGCTGGGAAAACAGGAACTACTCTCATAGCCATGGTGATCTTTAGAAACATGCAGAGGATGAGGGGGCCGTTGCATTCATGACCCCATCATGGCCAGTGTCGCCTGCACAGTCCTGCACCATACTGGACCCACCAACATTCTAAACTGGATGATTGAGGAGGGCAAAAAAGATGTCAACAGAGGAGAGGGACTAGTTGGAAAGACAGGACTGAGCAGAAGGGGAACAAAGGAGAGGGGTTATGATCAAAACACATTATGTATGGAAATTGTTCATTCATAGTAAAGAAAACTGCCTGGCACTGTGAGCATGCCTTTAATTCTAGCACTCTGGAGGATGAGGTGGGTGGATCATTGTAAGTTTAAGGCCAGCCTGGGCTACAGAGTGACTTTTAGGTCAGTCTGGACTAGAGTGAGATCCTGCCTCAAAACAAAACAAAATAGTACACATGTAGGGAAATAAGGATAAAAAAATAATGACATAGACCCTACTATGTGATGTTTGAAATAGTTTAAGGATTAAACCACATAAGGTCTGGAAAAACAAAAAGAAGCATGCCTAGGAAAACAGCAGACTATATGGTACCCATATGTACGCATGTGCCTTTCTATGGAAACCCTGATCACAGTGGCTACCTCATCAGTACGTATGATGCTTTTCACAGCCCAGCCCTTTCTAAGCGCTTTCCTGATGTGCTTTCACTTAGTTTGAATGATGACTCTCACGGGTAGGAATTATTCCAAGCAGGGAAATTGAGGCCCAGAATGACTGATAAATAACCATTTGGTGACAAGTACCTACCACTGCTGGGATTTGCACCCAGGCTGCCTGGCTCCTGGGCTGCAACTGGCACTACCAAGTCTCTGTGGCTTTGTTCATTATGTGGTCCCGAGTTGCATCAGGAACAGAGCCAGGTCTGGGCCACACTCCTCAGCTATGCCTTTACCTTTGGGTGCATATTATTTTAGGATGCACCAGCTGGACTTCCTCTACAAGGAGTTAGCACAGACCTTAAGAAGACATATGATCCACTCTCTTCTGCCCCATCCTGTGCCACCCACCTTTACACAATGAAAACTAAACCTCAACTGAGGTAAGCTGAGGCAGTTTGAGTTAGCAAGAGGGAAGAAATGGATAAAGGCTCAGCAGTTACGGCTGGGGCAAAGAAGACATGCATTTAGAGAGCAAAAAAGCTCCTGGGGGGGGGAGAGAACTTAAACATTACATAGAAAAAGAGAGGCTCAGGCTCCAGCCTCATGCAGGGCACAGGGAGCCCACCCTCCTGCACTGTCAAGGAGGAGTCATACTGCCTGGCCCTTTGCCTTAACTCTGCTTCCATCCAAATGGAGAGGAGGAATGATTTAGACAGAGATCCAGTAAAAGGGACTCACTAAGCCTTTGTCACCTCCTCCAGAGAGGAGTAAGGCTAAACAGACCGGCAGCATTAAAAAAAATATATAAAATTGCACCATAGGCTTTTCTCTCCCATGATGCAAGGGCTCTCTAGGCCTTGCTGATGCTATCAATCCTTTCTCTAAAACAACTCGTGGCCACCTCCGAAAGACCTCAGACATCCCATCCCACCATTCTGCCAGCGTGCTTCCTGGTGTGGTGGGCACCAAGGGAGAGGGATTACTTTTGCTAAAATCAATGCCAGCTGGGTTTCCCATCCATTGAGGCTATTTATCTCATGTTTACTATCTGTTAAGATATATTATCTAGCCAGGTGTGGTGGTACATGCCTTTAATCCCAGCACTTGGGAGGATCGCCATAAGTTCAAGGCCAGCCTGAGAATATATAGTGAATTCCAGGTCATCCTGGGCTAGAGTGAGACCCTACATTGAAAAACAAAACAAAACAAACAACAACAAAAAAAAACATATATTTTATCTCCCTTTTTCTAGCCTAAGATTATAGTGTAGAGCCAGTGCTTTGGAAAACCACATCTATCTGTAGCCTACTTGAGATCCCCATAATCCCTTCCCCCAAAATGCAGGACTTCTGGTGTGGGGTATCAAGATGTTCTGGGTAAAGCTGACATTCAGAGATAGATACAGCCAGCTCTGATCCAAATTCCTGACTTCCACTTCTCACACTTGCTGAATGGGACTCATTTCAAATGCTGAATGCTGTGCACATCACATATACAAACTTGTAGGCAATTTCAACAAACCCAATAGGACAAATTTCCTCCTATCATGTTGCCCCCACTAAGCATCAGCAACAATTTTACTGTGCACAACATTCCAAATGGTGAATTATATTGAGGCAGCCAGTGGGCACTCTCCACAGTACTTTCAGACAGTAATCCACCTGTCACAACAGGCATCACATTCCCAGGCCAAAGGTGAGCCAATGCAGATCACACATATGTGAGGGTAGTGTTTGAAGGACTAATAGTAAACATTTTATACCCCTTGTCTGGGAAGATGCACATGCTCTGGTCCTGCTTTCTGGCCCCTCTCTGCTCAGTGGAGATCCAGAATTATCCTGGCTGACCTAACCCTCAGCATCCAGCAGATGTACTGGGGCTGTGCCAATTATGTTACAAGCACAGTGTTTATATTAGTGACTTCTTATGAAGAAGGACCCAAAGGATGGTCTATCCCTGACCCAGCCATTAAAGCAGTCAGCACAAAGGACTAAGAGACATCTCCCCCTCCCCAAGAATGTAATTTGTAAATACCAGAGGCACCCTGTGAGCTAACAGATCCTGCCTGCTGACACCAGGCATAATTGCCTGTTAATGCTACTCAGAGACGTGGCCTAGTCAACTGGTTTTAATTTCAGCAAATAATAGCATTCTAGTCATTAGATGGAGTTCAGAAGGCCCTGGCAGGATGTACGTGGGAGCATTTCCCAGAGGAACATTGCACACTTACCTGCAGCATCTGGAGGTAGCCTTCCTGTGGGTCGCAGAGCAGCGAGGAAATGCGATGATTGTTCCTCATGCATTTCTGGTTGTCCTTTGCAGAAGGGAAGATTTGCCGGACCACGGTCATCCTGCCAAGGGCACTGTGGACCAGATCCAAGATCTCGGGGTCACTGATTTCCTGGAGAAATAACCAGACCCATTTTTATACCCTTGTGAACACTCTAGAAGAAAGCTCACCATGAGACCTCTAGGCCAATAGCCTGAGGAGCCAACAACCCTAGGCCCTGGTTAAACAGTTCCTTAGCTGCATATTCACAAACAGTACTCACCATGCTCATAGGTGTAAACAGAATTAGTCAACATTTTCCCAGAATCCAGAAAAAATATTTGAGACTAGCCCACTGATGTACTAGTTTCCAGAGGGCCAAGCTTTAGGGAATGATGCTGCTGTGTCACAGTAAGCCTTAGCCAGAATCAAAGGCTCAGTGTTCCATTGGGGTCATCTATCTGTTTTAGGAAAAGAAAGCTGGGTTTCTCTTACATCAAAATGCAATATACTTTCTGAAAACATTTAATAACTAGATTCTTTTTGTGAAAGTATTTACATATAAATTTTTGAGTTATATCCTTCCATTCATTCAGCAAAATGCACTCAACACCCATTGGAAGGTTTAGTCTGCAGAAGGAACCAGGAATACAGTAGGAATAATCCTTCCTTATCAGTGGATGAAGTAGACTGTGCCAGAAGTCTTCCTGTGATATATTCCAGGGTACAGTAGGCTCTTTACAGACATCTGCTCATCTGGTGCTCAAAACAACTCTAGGAATGCTATGAGGGAGACCCAAGCATAGAAAGTGGAAGGGGAGCCCCCTGCAGGGAGCTCTGTCCAGAAGGAAACTTCTATCAGGTCAGCCTTAAAGCAGCTTGTGAATGAACCCATTGGGCAAAGTGCTGGTGTGTGTTGGGGACAAGGTACAGCTGAGAAGCTGGTGGTATGCCAGAGAGGATGGAACAGATAAACTGTTTTGTGCAGAGGCAGCATGAGAAAAGGCTGATGGGGGGACAGGGGTCAGCTTATTTCACTTTAAAAGATACAACAAAACAGTTACACTAGGGGCAGTCAGAGCCTTGAAAGGTTTTAGACACAAATGAGGTATAATTGGAATATTTTCTTTAAACCTCTGGCTGCTGTGTGGAAAGTGGATGCGAGAGGAATGAAATGGAGACAAGAGGGCAAAAGGACAGCGAGAGGCTCAGAGCTGAGCCCCAGACAGGACTACAAAAAACCGGCAACCAATATTCACCAAGCGTTCTATCAACAGGACCAAGGGACAACCGGGTTGAGATCATTTCAGGTTCACTGTATCTAAGAAGTGACTTCATCACTGCTTGGTTGCAAGTCAACATTTATCTAGAAGAGTTGTGTTTTAAACTAACCTTTAATGCTTTCTCCTTGCAGACAACCGAACTGTGATGGCATAAGTGGAGCTAATGAGGCTAGAAATTAGTGGAGAGGATTTCAAAAATCACTTAAGTAAGAGCACACATTTAAAGGGTAAAAGATAAACAAAGTGCTTATGATCTGTCTTAGGAAGGCACTGTGTGTGCATGATCAGCTGAAAATGCATATGGGATCAAGGAGAGACAATACCGAGACATGTATCTTTGTAGCACACTCAGCAGTTCCCAAGAATGTTGAACTGAGGGATATCACAGAGTTTAAAGTGTTATACAGGTTGTATTTGGGCTTACATCACTGAGGTTGTGTTCTTGTTGAAATGGGACCAAGAGACAATAAGAAGGAAAGAAATCAATCAGGTGGGACAGACTCTGAATACAGCAGCTTCAGGAGTGAGAAGATTAGAGAAGCCCAGATGTGCACACTCAGTTCTGCTCTAACTGCCCTGGGGACCAGGGTCCTGTCCAGAACACAGGATACAGGAGGAGAGAAATACTGGTACATATATACAATGGAGTTCTATTCCGTAGCAAGGAAAAATGAAATTCACAGAAAAATGGATAGACCTGGAAAAAATTATAGTAAGTGAGGTAACCCAGGCTCAGAAAAACAAATGTTGCATGTTCCTATGCAGGTCCTAAAATGAAGCAGTTTGATTTGCTTATAAGTTATAGTAAGCATGAGTAGTACCAGTCAGGAAGCTAGAATAAACTTGGAGAGTGGAGAAGCAGTGAGGGATGAGAGCAGGGGATAGTAGACAGGCAAGTGGAAGAACAGAATACAGAGAGTACAGGATCTAGGGAATGACAAGGGGAAAGGAGAGAGGGTTGGGATGAAATATACAAAACTAGTACTGTAGAAAACTACTTGTTTGTTAGCACATCCTAATCTCAAGGGAAAGGGGAACATAAGAGAGAACAAGTTGAACAATTTGCTTTGACAGTGGAGGAGGATATGGAAGATTTGGGGAGGGAATTTCTTATTAAGAAAAAGCTTGATATCAAACACATGACTGGAATTATCCATAGTGGTTTGAATCAGGACCAGCACCACTAACAGAGGAATTTGATGTGTCTCACAGCTTTTCTTTTTCTCACATATTCTTAATGATAGAAACTACTATAGAGGCAACAACCTCTATAGAAAGAGAAACTCTGTATTTAACCTCTTCTGCCTCCACAAAAATCATGTGGAATAAACCAGCAGTACTCAGTTCACCCCACCACAGGCGCACTGTGGAAGTCTGTTAGGGAGTTGGCTTACACAGTGGCACAATGCCTTCACCTGCAGCAGCACCTGGGGCAGCTGACAAGGTGAGCCAGGGGCAGCTGGGATGTAACCAGTGATGGGGACTCAGTCGTTGTCCCTGGACACTCTGATCTATACACCGCTCCTCTTCTGAGCTGTCTGCCCAAGACTTCTTTCAGACTTGGCACAGATCTATGTCAACCCATTAGACACAGTGAGGGTCTCCTGCCTCTCTGGTCTATTCTGATCCACTCGCTCAAATCACAGCATGGTCACTACCTAACAATGTTTTCCTAACCCACTCCCCATTCCTCTGGACTGTCCTCCCAGTATAGTCCAGAGATATCTACATTCAGAACCTAGAAGTCCACTCAAGCAGCTCAAAGGTCCTAAATTAGGTCTGAAGCTATGTGATCCATCCATTCTATTAGTGTCAGGCATTGTTCCTGTCCTTCTGGTACATCTGGATCCCTTAAGTACCAGAGAGGCATACACAGGAATGTGTCCCCTCTCTTCTCATTACTTTCTGAGTGAATCCCTCTCTGCCATCATGAGAGACCTCAACCTCCTAGCCTTCCTAAGGATACAGAGGGAAATCTAAGCAGCTAATTTAAACAAGAACCCAGGAGAACAGACTTTCCCCTGTGCTAATTAAGACACTCTTTCCAAGTAGTACTAGTGATGAACAGAAGAAGCAAGACAGTGTGAATAAACTGCTGTTGGATAAGCCAGTAGCATAGAAGAAGAGAACCACTTCATACAGAGGCTGACTATAGTGAACAGCCTCAAAACAAAGCTTTCCCACTTAGACTGTAAACAACTTATAAACTACAAACAATGCCCACATCCAGATTGATAACCCATGCTGAACCCTTCCTCCTTGCCACAAGCAGCCTGTCTCCATGTTATGACTCATGAGTGTAACCCGTCTCAGTCTGTGCATTGTGTTTAGCTTTATGGAAGCTAGACAGTATGCATCCTACTGTAAGTGTGGTTCTCAAACTTTACTGCACATCCAAGTCAGCTGGGAAATTAAAGAGGCTCAGCCCTGATCCTCTTCAGCAAGCAAACACCCAGGATTCTCCATGAGGACTCCAAATAATCCCACTGCAGCCAATGTTTCAAAACACTTGCTGACTATTAAGTTTTGAAGGTTTATCCACAGCAATGGGCATGGCTCTTGAGTAATCATTTTCAAAGCTATATACTATGACACTATATAAAAAGATCATAGTGTGTGTATTCACTCATTGTTAATTACCCTTTTGATGTTTTGCTGGTTTACTCTTAAAAAGTTTCTATTGCACTTCCCTTTTTTGTGTGCTATGTGGGCTTACATAAGAATTTCTGCAGTGATTGCATATCTAGGATAGAATACTAGGTAAGAGAATAGGAATGTGTATAAATTTACTAAGCAATGCTAAATTTCAAAAACTGTTGTCCAGATTTGTAAGTTTAAAGAGTTTTCGTCCTGCATTCTTGCATATACCTATTATGACTTCCTAACATTTTTAAGTCCGTTGAGTATGGATTGGAATATTGTCAGATTTTATTTCCAATTCCTTAATTCTTATGTCTTTGCACATTCATGTGTGTGTGCATGTACATGTGCACACATGTGCCAGCATTTCTTGTTTCACTATATGGACTCCAAACACATATATCACTTTGTGTCTGGCTTTACATGGGTGCTGAAGAATTGAACCCTGGCGGGCAGGTTTTGCAAGCACTGCCTTAAATGCTCAGCCATCTCCCCACCCTCACTTTCCTAATTTTTTATATTTGAATATCTTTCATACATTTCCAGATCATTTAAATCTCCTTTCCTGTATTTGTGTTTTTTTTTAATTTCCATTGGTTTAAATCTCTTGCAAATTGCTTTGTAGGCTTCTTAGTTTTTAAAATTTATTCCAAATAGTAAGCCTCTGTCCCATGTGGAAGATGTCACAGGTTGTGAAAATGTTGGGAGGACCAGCCTAAAAATCCATGAAGCAGTCTGTTGTGCATCAACTTTCCACAGTGGTCTCATGTGCACTCACTGCACAGCTGTTGACGTCAGAGGTCTGTTTAAGTCCATCAGATCAGAAATGGGTGAAGCCTTGTGTTGTGCTTGAGAATTTGCTATTAGTAACACACAAATTTAGAATTAGAACTCTCTGCTGAGCTAAACCTTTAATAAGAATATATATTATGTACATACTATCACTTAATATTGAAATATTCAAATGTACACTCTTCCCATTTTCTCAAGAGCATATCAAATATTATCATCCTATTTTCTGTGCATATTAACCTCCTTTGTGCCATTTCTTTATTTCTCTGGACTATACTATAAATAACCTCTTCATAAGTTCCAGTTCACTAAGTCCTTCTCATTATATGTTCAGTTTGAAGGGTTTTCAGTTACATAATTATCATATAGTTTCTGATGCTTGGTTCATTCCTCACTTTTGCTTCCTTTCTCTGAGCTTTTATTTTTTTATTCATATTTTCCACTGCATTTTTGAAACATATTTAAGCACACTAAGGATACTTACTTAATATTTGATGTTATATAATATTTCCTTTATCGCATCAATGGTGATTTTCCATATTCCCCCTCCCTGGTTTCTTCCTTCCCTATAAGCTCTTTTTGATTCTAATATTCACAGAGCTTCAGTGTATTGCTTCTCCCATCTATAAATTAAACTCTCCTCTGAGCTTTGTTAGATTACATAGGTGATATAAAATTGGGTCAAAATCTACACAAGGATCATCAGTTTTAAGAACCCCCCCAACTCCTGTATCCAACTCCAGAGTCAAAACAGGAAGTTTTCATCATAACCTCCTAAACAGCCATTTCTCATCAATCCCTGCACTGAGGATTTTCTAGCTGTATGTGAAAATTTTTCATTGGACTTCACATTCTCCAATGTCCTATTTCCAAGACACCCATAAGAATAAAGGTTCAACAGTTCTGCAGTCTGGAAAATTCATTAAAGGCAAAAATTAAATTTGAAGCATACATTGTAAAATTTCCATTTTCAAACATATATTTCAGCTCTATGGTTATTACTCTTAACTTCTAATTAAAATATTTTTAATATTCTACTTTCAGCTATTTTTGTCATTTTCCTTTTAGGAGTATAACCCAGGCCAATTATTCTTGCATAAAGACATACTATTAAACTTTTTGTATAGAATTTAAATTCTTTAGTTCATGACCCTATTCTTTTTTCTGGAACACACACCTGTGTTCCAAATTGCTCCCCGTATGTCCTAGCTGTGGGTCTGGTTAAAGCTCAGTTATTGCTGCTATAATTTATATATACTTCATTTGCCTGCCTTTCCCTAAGTTAGTTGTTGTTAATATTAGGACAGTCATTACAAGGGGCTCAATAGGAGGATGTGCAACATCTCTACCTGACCAAACCCTCACTTTTGTTCTTGACTTACCTTCACAGTGCGGGTGCAGGAAGACAAACGTCCTACAGATTCTATCAGACCTTATTTGGTATTCCAGAAAATACTTATGAATCCCTGTTACCTTTCCCTCAATCAGTCTAATAGGTTCCACCCATAAATCCTCTCTCATCAATTCGGCATAACTAGAAAATCAACCTTAGGGCTGAGGAGATGGTTCACAGCTCAATCAAGAGTCCTGAGTTCAATCTCAAGCCCCTTCACAAAAAAAATCCAGACACTGTAGTGGGCTTCTATAGTTCCAGCATGCTGGCACTGATGCTGATGGCGAGAGGAGAAGCTGAGATAAGAGAATTATCTTGAAGATCATGATTAGCACAGCAAGTAGCAAAGTAAGTATCTACAGAGAGAAACCCTGCTTCAAATGAGGTTTTATAAAACGGAAGGACTGACCTGAAAGTGGTCCTCTGACCTCAAAACACACATACTGTGGTGTGAGCATGTACAAACATACATACATGAACATATACACACATGGATATGTGTACACACACACACACACACACACAAACTAAAAATGATCTCTGAAAGAGACCATGGTAATTGGTGCTGAGGTGTTTGCAAATGGACAGACAATCTTTAAGAAACAGTCGACATTTGAAATCTGGAACTTATTGATCATGGGATTGTAACTGAGGTCTACCTATTTTCAATGAGACATGTACATATTTGTGGTTTGATAAAAATAATATTGGAATATGTACAGAAATGGGGCTTGGGTTTATCAGTTAATACAGTTATCACATTCTTCTTACCAGTCATCACAAAGAAAAAGAGACTCTTTTGTGCCTTGTAACATACTTGCAGAAATGTATCTATGAATATAATAAAATGTGAGAAATTGCTTCATGCACTGAATAATAAAATTACATCTCCAATTCTGTACTGAGAAGGCTCACTGAAGCTTAGAAAATATGCATTTTGAGTAAAATAAATTATTAAGCAACCTCTACAAATCTCTTCACTTGCAAAGGGTTAAGACCAAAGAAAAGTTAGAAACATTCTAAAGCAAGGCCAATCCTCACATTTTCCCAGGAGGTACATACTTAATTCACTGATTGAAAGCAAAATTGTCTTTCTTGTAGTTACACTAAGGAGAGAATGGGATCTGATTGCCTCTTTTCCCAAGAAATACGTGTCTTTAGCTGGGGTCTACGACTAGCTTCCCAGGGAGTCGCTTTTACAAAAAAAAAAAATTAAGATATGGGAGTATGTGTGCATTTTCCTGTGGAGACTGCACACAGGCTTGCAAAAAAACAAGGTGATGAAAAAATGATATGGAGGCTAGGAATGGCTTTTAAAGTTCTCCGTGTCACTAGAAGGAGAATGAAAGTGATAATAATTATAGCAGGGTAAACTAGAGATACAGGGTTTCAGTATCTGTCTGCTTTTTCCTACTTTCATTCAAGACTTGGGTGTCATCCATAGACAAGAGAGAATCAAAGACAATGGACTTTATATGATGTGGTGGCTGTAAAAATGTCTAAATAAGCCCACAGCTTAATCCTTCATTAAGCGTACAGATGTAGGTAATAGAATTAAGGAAAAACAGAAAAAAAGAGCTAGTAACAGAAAAGTACATAAAATAAAATAAGCTTGTAGAGATATATGAAATGCCATCATGAAAACCTAGGTGTGGCATATGCATACCTGCTTCGGGAGAGTGGGTACCATTGGGAAATAGAAGAAATAATAAATGTTCCATTTGAACCCCCTTTTCATTCATGCCATGAGAACCTGATGTGCATTTCTTTTCCCCCCCACTTTCAGGTATATAGTAGTCAGAGGTGATTTTATACCTTGAATCAGAGGCACATCCTGCCTGATAAGATCTTATCATTTTAGGCAGTTTTAGTACAGCCTCATCATTCTGTTTCCAATTGATAGGATAGGGGGTGAATTTTTTTTCAGTGGATTCTGAGGTCTATACAATCATAATACCTAATTATTTTATTATAATTTTTAAAACTAACAACCAGTTTGTATGACCAGTCTTGATCACCAAGACTTTAGTAACAATTTTGAACCTTCTGATATTGGGAGAAACATTATTAAAGACAGCACCTTTCTGCTCCTGACATTGTGTCCTGGACAGATTTCCTAACACACACACACACACACACACACACACACACACACACACACACACACACACACTTGCCGTGCTGGAGGTCAAACCCATGGTCTTGAGAAGGCTAGGTAAGTACTTTACCACGGGGCCAAACTCCCAGCCCTGGGTTTTTAGAGACTGGGACTTTTTATGTAGCACAAGCTGGTAATGATGCAGCCCAGACAGCCTCAAGTTCACAATCCTCCTGCCTCCACCAGGACTACTGGTGTACACCAGCACACGTGGCCTAGGAAGATTTCTTAGCCTCTGAATCTTCCTGCTTTGAATCCTCACTAACTACCTTGAAGCCTTGCTCAGACATGCAAGAAAACTACAGTTTGATTTTTCTATCAGTATAAGTAAAAACAAACTGAATACTATAGAATCCAATAGGATTTGTAGCTTTACAAAACAGACTTCCATTGTATGTGAAAATCAGTGTCATGGTTTGATCCAGGTGTCCCCCACAAACAAATGAATGTGTTCTGAGTGATAGATACTCAGCTGATGGCAGTTTGGGTTTTACAACCTCACTAGAGCTGTGTTGTTGGGGGCGGGCTTATGGAGTTATAAGCCAGCTTCCCCTTGCCAGTGTTTGGCACACCTTCCCTCTGCTGTCTGCAGTTCTGTGGTGGAGGTGATATCCACCCCTCTGCTCATGCCATCATTTTCCCTGCCAGGATGGAGTCTCCCCTTGAGTCCACAGCCTAATAAACTCATTCCTCCACAAGCCACTTTAATTTGGGTTCTTTCGGCACAGCAACTACAGCTGACTACAACAGTCAGTTTCTTAAAATTTGAGAGGCAAGTATGTGACATTTGCTATGTCACTCTCGGTACCCTTTATGCTTTTAGAAATATGTTATTGAAAATAGAATGGATGCAAAGGCCTTCCTTTAAGTCAGGGTATTCAGCAAAGATGATAAATTTTTATGAGAAGTAATTTTAAACATAGCAATTAAAGTGGTAAGAATCTCCTTTTCCTAAAAATACATTTTGACAAATGATTCAAAACTTACATAGGAGTATGCTTTTGTCTGATCTCCAAGACTTTAGTAACATTTCTGAACCTTCTGATATTGGGAGAAACATTATAAAGCATCTATACAGATCTCTAAACTTATATAGGGCTATACAATCATATTATTAGTCATTTCTTTTTATTTCTTAGAAATCTCTAGATCAAACATCTGTGGGATACCAGCATTATTCCATCTCTGGAGAAATGGTAAAGTTTATTTCCCTCTTTAAAAACATGGTGCCAGTAATTAAAAGTTAATGATAGAAATTTCATAGGCAAGGCTGACTTGAGAAGCTGAAAAAAATAGGATTCAATAAAGAAGTGATGAAATAGTTTCCCTCTCTGAAGTCAACAAGATTTTAGGAATGTTTGCTGCTCTGAAAGCCCTCCAGAGGAGGTAGGTCAAGGTAAGCCAAGGTTCCACAGAGATAAGGAAATCCTGGTGCGATAGAGTGGGTGGGAGAATGTCAGCCAAGCATGGTGCTGGTGACATTTCCAAGACCCAGTAGAGAGTCATCTTCTGAAAGGTTGTCTGACCAGAGACATACCCTGTCATAGAAGTTTATGGGGTGTGCGGGAGTCTGCCTGCTTTATGAAGTACCTAGAAAAATACCAAAGATGACCCCTTTGCTTCTCAAAATGTGGTCCATAGCCAATAGCATCAGACTTGCAGTATCTCTGGTCCCACTGCAAGCCAGGCTCTGCCTCACATATATCTGCACTATATAAAGATCCCCAGATTTATAGGTATGTTCAATTTTTGAGATAAGCATGAAGTGGTGACAGGATGGTGATCTAGAATCAGCTGGGTTTGGGTTCCAATCCTTGCTGTAAACTTGGGCAAAACACTTGATTCTTTTGAATGTCATCTTTAAATGTCAAAAAAAATTGGTTTTTGACAGAATTTGGTAGATTTAATTCAATGGGACACAATGTAACTAGCACAGTTTTATAGCCAATAGTCCATTGGTATCCTTTTAACTCAAAAGCTAAAGGATTTTCTGCATCCTTTGGAAGCCAGCACATAGCTGCTTTGGCCTAGACTCCATGTAAAGAAAACAGCCCTTTCCTTCTCTCATATCATGTCATTGTTCCTATAGCCTGAGCCAAAAGCTAAAGGAGCCCAGAGCAGATGTGATGGTCTAATGATATCAACTTGATTAGATGAGGAATCAAGTAAGAGAAATGTTTCTTAGACGAGTATGTGGAAGCTGTTTACAGGAAGGATTACCTGAGGGAAGAAGTCCTTCCCCTAGAGTCATCAATTCTTTTAACAGTGACTCAACTTAAAGAAATGAAGAGAACACAGAGCACTACTTGCTAGTGCATGCCTCTAGCTCCCAGAAGCGATATCCCAGCTTCATCAGCCTTCCAACATGGACTAAAGACCTGCAGCTCTCCAGGAATCCTCCAAGCCATCAGTACCAGATTGGGAATATGGAAGCATCCCATCTCATGGACTAAGCAGCTACTGGGTTCTCCAGTTCTCTAGCCTATATCCAGCTTTGTGGACCTACTGAAAAAATGCAAGCTTATCCAACAAGTCAGCCTTCAGACAGCCTCACAGACTTCTGATGTCCAGCCTACAGTCAGCTATTGTTGTCATGCCCAGCCTATCCAATGTAAGCTGATTTAATAAATCCCCTTTATAATACATAGCCATTAGATCAGTAGTGTTACTTTAGAAAACCTGGACTAATACAGCAGACCACTCCAATCTGCAAGTAGCATTTCCCGCTCTTCACCTCCAAGGCATCCAGATGCCCTTGACTCCCTGCCAAGACTTAGCACCCAGATCCAACCATCTTATCATCAAATAAGATGGACTGTGGTTTCTAATTCACTACAGCTTTCTTTATTTGTATAAATGATATAAATGTGTTCTATAGTAAAGCCAGTGCTCTGCCTGCCCCTTCCAGCTAGAAATGCCCAGGATACAGCTGACAGAGCTTTGTCCCCACATCCACTCCCCACCACCACTCATTCTCATAAGCTGGCCCAGTCAGCTCACCCTACAACTGTCTGCTCAGACCCTTCCCTGAAGACTGGTAACAGGCTGTGGCCACAGAGTAGGACAGATATCCCTAAGGCTCTCTGCTTACTTGTGGGAAAACCCTTCCCAGTCCTGATGGTTTTCGAGGAGACTGTCATCCTGGCCACAGTTATCCAAAGATAGCCCATGGAGCTTTGCTTTTACATTCTATTTGATAGGACTGAACTTAGATTTCTTCACATTTGGTTCTATTACCTATGATCATGGGCACAAGATGAATGAGCCATGGGAATCATGCATATCTCCAGCATACACTGGGGACAGTCACTGCAGATCCTCTCACTAACTGCTAAGTGGTGGGTTATGGAGAGGCTTGGGTGGCCAAGAGACTTGTGTCACTTCTCAGCTCTCTTCTTTCCCATCTCCTATGTTCATTTTCTCTTTTCCTTCCTTTGTCTCTCTCTCTTATCTCTTATCTCCCCTTCCCCTTCTACTTCTGTCTTCTGTGAGCTTCCTACTTCTACCACACTAAATAGGTCTAAATGCTCACAGCTCAATTTCACCCATTCCAATGGGCTCAGACTATCTGAAGAAAGATAAAGCAATTCCAGGAGCAGGAGGTTGGCAACTGTTCTTCTTACCATTTATTTTTTCAGATGTGACAGTCCTGAAATATGCTCTAAATTGTATCTGAAATGTAAACTTCTGCAGGTCTGGGTTTTGAAAGCCCTAAAATAGCTCCAGGGACAGGCTAAAAATAGCTTCACCTGGAATTCGGAAGGCAGGACAAATCCAGAGTCTTTGCAGCTCAATACTTTGGGACAGAGTCTGAATAGAAGCCCTTCAAGTAATAGAACTTGGCAAGTCGCAGGCCCTTCTGACCACCTTCTGCCACCAAAAGAGTAAAGTGTGAGGCCAGAAAATGTGAGGGGGTCCTCAAGAACTGCAGAGAGAAACTCCATTTACTCAGACACGCCAATCTGAAATTTACAAGGATCTTCTGTTCTGGTTCTTCATAATAAAGCCTTTACCTATGATTCATTTTAGCTATGTGAATTCAGCATCTTCCCATGCATATACAGAACCAGAAGTAAACTACAGGTTCTAATCCATCTCTCATCAGAGATATAGTTAGAACCTGCCCAATTCCTCAGGAGCAGAGCATAAGTCCCATACTCTGCTGGCTTCCTAGCTCTCAGTACCAAGCCCAGGACAGACTTATGAAGCTGGGGGGGGAGCAAAGAAGGAATGAAGAGATGGAGGGAAGAAGGGAGGGAAGGAGAAGGGGAGGAATTTTTCAGAATCACACACACACAGAGTGAACCCCACACATTTAATATTTAAAACCATGACCTAAGAAACTCTCTCCATAGCACAAAGCGAATGCTTCTCATTCTGTCATTAAATTTTAAAAGCTAGTTAGGTCCTTTAATTTGCAGCTTACTCCCCAGGCAGATATTCAAACAGAAAAATAAATATAATAGCAGCTGATCCTTCATAGCACTCATTTGCTTGCTTGTCACAAACCATTTTAATTATTTTGTTTGCAATACCTATTTGTTTGTCTCAGGGGGATATTTAAATGTGCTTCTATTTGTGCACAACTGTGCCTACCACCAAGAAAATGAGACCTCATGTTTCACATTAACACTTCATTTTTTTAATCCCCAAGGAGGTGATGGGAAATTATAAATTTTAATTGCTTTTATAATGTAAAATCCTGAACTATTACCCTAAAATTTTTCCCAAAGATGACTCAAAACCCAACCTTCAAGGCCTAGAGCCCTAGTGTGGTTTGGTTCTGAAGTTTAGAGCTTGGTATTTAACATATTAACAATCTTGAGCTGTAGCAATGGCTCAGTGAGTAAGGTGATTGTTTGCAAAGCCCAATGACTTAATGCAAAGCCTCGATTCTCCAGTACCCATGTAAATCCAGATGCACTGTCGGGGGCGAAAGCCTTTGGGGGCCCACGGAGGCACACCCTGGCTTAATCTCAGGACAGCACCTGACAGTTTGCCAAGAGGGGCTTAGCTTAATAGGTTTCAGGAGGTAGTCCTGATTGGCTATTTGCACATCATGCTCACAGGTTCTTATCATAGACCAATAAATAGCTCCCTGATTGGCAAGGAGCTCTATATATTCTGGTTTCATTTATGGAAGGGAGGAATGAGGTCTGAGAGACCAATAAAGAGAGAACGCGCGTTCTTACACCCATATGCGGTGTGTGTTTGTGTTTTATCATTGCCTCCGCGGGCGGTGGGCAGTGACAATGCACAAAGTGGCACATGTGTCTTCTGGAGTTTGTTTGCAGAAGCTAGAGGCCCTGGCGTGCCCATTCTCCACCCCACTCTCTGTCTCTCTCCTTGCAAATAAATAAATATATTTTGAAAAATCCTTACACCTGAACAAGGTCCAGATGTGTAAACACAAGTTTCAGCATGGAGAAATGCAAACTCAGAAGGATATAGAGGATAGTGATTATGGTGGATATCCTAGATGTAATGGATTAAGATGGAGTAAATATACTCACATCTTAAATAATTAAAAATGGATGTATCAAATAATAGTTTTTGAACATTAAATACCAAGCATGCCTGGACAGTGATACCCCAAAAAAGATAATAAAGTGAGCCTGAGGTTGCTTCCTAGAAAGGTTGTAGCAAAAGAAGGAGAAACCCACAAAGACCCTGAAGGTCTCTATGAGTTCAGAAGAGAGTTTGAGGCATTAGACATTCAAAGCAGTTAGGATTCCTAAGGCAGAAAATAATACAAGAGGAATACAGAAAGAATTCTCGAAAGTTTGCAGAAAGTTCTCTGTGAATCTTTACAATATTGCTAAGTACATTGTGCATGAAGAAACCCTCTCCCTCTCTCTCAAATAAATAAATAAATAAAATATTTATTTTAAAAAGTCAAAATATTTCAAAGTAACTTAAATTTGTCCCAAGGAAGGGCAATGAGGTATTTAAAGGAAGAAAAGTGAACCAAATGACCAAACACACAAAGTGACAATATTTTCCACTTAATCAAAAATTAGTAGGCTCTGAGAAGAAATGAAAGTTAAGTGTTCAACACCAAACAAGACATGTTTAATACACCCACCAAGGCTCAGGTGCAGAAGAGGTGGTAGAAAGAATGTACGAACCAAGGAATGAGGACAGTGCTTTGGAACACTGACAGCATTCATGATGTCACAGCAGCTTCTGTTGCCTGCCTCATTCTGACTCCATCAACATGTCATAATGAATGATGGGGAAGACAAAAAATAAAACATCAAACTAGAAGAGCTCATTCCCAAATAATGACCCTAATAATGAGACTAGACAATGGGTTTACAAGGTAGAAACACTCCAGACTACTATCCCTCATTCATAAAGATAGTAAACATCTTTAAAATCTTACTAATTAATGCATTGGCTAAAATGTGTTCATTAATTTTTAATCAAACAACTGAAAAGGACATGATCAAATGATGTCTTTCCTATGACTATTGATTTGCATAAAGATATAAATTTACCTCTCCTTATTAACATAAAGGAAAACTATGTCATCATATCAATAGATACAGAGAAAGGATGTAAGTAAATCCAATATCCAATTAAAGTCATGTGACACAGAAAAGTTCTTCAATCTGATTAAAAAGCAATTTGATCAACCTGCATCAACATCATGACTAATTATACGCCAGAGACCCTGTTCTCTAAGAGCTGAAAGGTGCAGGTGTCAGCTCCCATTACTTCTCTCCACCAGTCCTGGTCTTATTGTCTTCCAAGATCAGACATGATTAATCAAGGCCCTATTATTTCTATTCAACATTGTACTGGAGGGTCAACCCAGTGCAGAAGAGCAAGAAAAAAGAAACCAAAGAAATTCAGATTGGAGAGAAAAGTGTAATTGTCTTTATTTTAGATGGCATGTCTTTATTTTAGATGGCTACACATCAAATCTGAGGAAGAATACAAAGGGAGACAGCTATAACTTATAATTGAGATTAGCAAGATTGTATGTCTCTGTGTTGGCAGCACACCACTACAAGTTTAAACTCAAAGCAAAAGCATTTACATGGGTATCAAAAATATTACATACTTGGAGATGAATTTAACAAAATATGTGAGCTGAATACTGTCAATTGTTGCTAAAAATAATTTAAGGTGGACCTCAATAAACAAAAATATATTCCCTGCACACAAACCAAATATTACTAAGTCATCACAACTGAAATTAAAATCCTAGCATACTTTTTTTCTAGAAACCAAAAAGTTAATTCTAATGTCTATAAAAATGTAGTTATAACTAGGGTGCAGCAATGTCAGAAACTTAAGAGTGGATTCTGTGCCTTAGGTACCCCGTGAATCTCATCCCTGACCCAGCCCTATGAAAATGTGGGGGGCATATATATAAAGATGAAAACAAAGGTTCCAGAAAATAAAAGGGAGCTGAACTTACTCCACTTGCTTTCAACTATAAACCACAATTATTAAGAGAATATTTTTAGTGAAAAGGTAAGACATGTAGATCAATGAAACAGAATAGTATGGATCCATATATTGATAGGACAGTTGATTTTTGGCAAAATATCCAAAGAAGAAAGTATAATATCTTCAATAATTGATGCTTTAACAATTAAATTATCATGGGCAAAAATAACCTAAAATAAAAATTTAACTGGACACTTATCTAACACCATCATCAATATATAGAGCAACTAATTCAAAATAAATATGCTGAATGAATAAAGTCAGACCAAAAAAACCTACATGTATTAGTCCACTGATGTAAAGTTCTCTGTTCTCTTCTCTGGTTGTATGATGAAATGAGCCAGCTTCCTCCATGACAAAACTTCCACTCAAAACGGTAAGCCCAAAATAAACACTTTCCTCACATAAGCTGCTTTTGATTGGCAGTTGTGTCCCAGCAACAAGAAAATAGCAGCAAAAGAGGCTAAGAGTGCCTGCCATGCAAGCATGATTCCCAAGAGGACATGACTCAGTCTGAGTTCAGTCCTCCAGAATCCACATACAGCTGGGCAGCACTACACACAGCTGCAGAACCCTAGTCCTATGGGTAACACACTGGAGACTCGCTGGGGTTCACTGATCAGCCGATTTGAGTAAAAAATAAAAAAAAGATGTGTGTACATCTGCACACACAAGTACATACATACACCACACATAAATATAAATAATAAATAAATAAACAAATATTCTAGAAACTGTAAAGCCATCTGTAGTGGCAAAACAGGTTAGAGGTTGCTTGGAGATTAGGTGAAGGAAGAAGGTGATTTCCTGGGGTGTGAATCAAGATTTGTGGGAAATATTAATGTTCATTATTGTGACAGTAAAGGTATCACAGATATATATCAACACACTAAATTAAATTCATCAGATTGAGCAGATATTTTAATGACAATTATACTTCCAAAAGTTGGTAAAATGGGACCAGGAAATGGTTCAGCTGTTAAAGGCATTTGCTTGCAAAGCGTGCTAGTCCAACTTTCATTCTCCAATACCCATATAAAGCCAGATGCACAAAGTGGCACATGTGTCTGGAATTCATTTGCATAAGCAAGAAGTCCTGACGCCATGCTTGTGTTCTTTCTCTCTCTTTCTTTCTCTGTCTCTCTCTCCATACATACACACACCTATATACACCATCTTATAAATTAAATAAAAAATATTTTTATAAATTCTGTAAAATAATAAAAATAGGCCCCTGAATCAGAATAACTGGGATCAAATCCAAAGTTCTCCAAATAAAATACCACACAGTCCACACCTTTCTCCCTCCTCTGCTTTAACACCTACCTGCCTGGTGCTTGCCTCTGGAAGATGCCTGACTCTCCTTGTGCAACAGTTTAATCAGCTGTCAGCAACTCCTGTCACTGCTACCTGAAAACTTCTAGAATTTGAATACCTCTTAGGATACCTACTCACATTATCCCTGTCCAGTCCATCATCTCTAATGAGCTTCTTACCTAACATTTTATTTCCCCCTCTTTTCTATACTTTTACACCCCAATCCCCATGTTATATTTACAACACAGTGTCAGTTCTGAACATAATTCAAATCATATTATTCCCCAAATTAAAGCCAAATTTAGATTGGAGAGATGGCTTAGCAATTAAGGCACTTGCCTGCAAAGCCTAATGACCCATCATCAATTCCCCAGCACCCACATAAAGACAGATGCACAAAGTGGTGCACGAACCTGAAGTTTGTTTGTAGCAGCTGCAAGCCCTAGCATGCCCATTCTCTCTCTCTCTCCTCTCTCTCTTTCTCTCTACCTCTCTCTCTCTCTTTCCCACCTCATTCCTAAAGGCCCCACTACCTTGCAACACTGTCATGCTGGGGACCAAATTTCAATGTTAGTTTTTTCACAGAACCAAACCTTTCCAAACCATAGCAACAGCCTGCCAAGAACTGTGTGGTATGAGTCAAAGAAAAAAAAATCTCAAAAATAAATAAATAAAATATTTTTAAAAAGGGCTGGAGAGATGGCTGGAGAGATGGCTCAGCGGTTAAAGCACTTGCCTCCAATGCCTAAGGCCCCGGGTTCAATTCCTCAGGACCCACATAAGCCAGACTCACAAGGTGGTAGCCCTGGTGATCTCTCTCTCTCTCTCTCTCTCTCTCTCTCTCTCTCTCTCTCTCTCTCTCTCTCTCTCTCTCTCTCTGCTTTAAAAATGAATAAAATAGTTTTTTTTAAAAATCTCAATAAACTGCAGTGTGGTTATTCTTGAAGCCAGTATTTGGGAAGTAAAAATGTGATTTCATATTAAAGTAAACCGCTTTGTTAAATTGAAATTTGCCTTTGAGACATTTAGATTTAACAATATGAAATTCCATAGACATGCCTGGTCTAAGTGCCTACCTACTATTCAAGGAAATTGACTCTGAATCAATTTATTGACTCCAAAATCTCTTGCCAATCAGAAGAATATGTAAAATACAGATCAAGGGCTAGAGAGATGGCTGATGGCTAAAGGCTCTTGCTTACAAAGCCTGATGGTCTGAGTTTGATCGCCCAGTACCCAGGTAAAGCCAGATGTACAGAGTGGCACACGTATCTGGAGTTTGTTTGCAGTGGCAAGAAGCCCTGGAGTGCCCATTCATATTCATATTCTTTCTCTCTCTTCCTTACAAATAAATAAAAATTAAAAAAATACAGATCACATTAAATGGTGAGAAAGAGAAATGATCACAGATAATGTCTTTGGGGGAAGAAGAGTGTGGCCAACTCTTTCCAGGAATGTCCTCTACAGCAAGTCTTCTCAGAACTTCATCAGTCTATTAGAGTCCCACAGGGCAGAGCAAGGGCCTTAGACAAGCGCTCCACATTTACCCAAAAGTGACCTCATGTTGTCTTTGTTAGTCTGCATATAAAGCATCCCCAAAGACTCATGTCTCCATTGGCAGGTGGTTTCATCTTAAAGGTTCATCATGGGCTCTCAATGGAAGAAGGAGGTAGGTCACTGGGGGAATGACTTTGCAGGGTAGATCTTCTTCTTGCTTCCTCTCTCTGCTTTAGGCTGCCATGATGTGAGCAGCTTTGCTCTACTATGCCCTTCCCCCATGAAGTATGCCCCATCATGACCCCCAAACCATAAAGCCAACAGGATCCAAAACAAAACTAGGAGCCAAAACAAGTTCTTCTGTTAGTTGTTTTTATTAGATATTTTGTCACAGCAATGAGAAGTTGACTAACAGCCTTCCATTGGCTCTTTGAGCCTGCTCATTTGTTCCCTTCTAAACATCCTTTCCTTTCAGATGAGCATTTAGGGAAATTTCATGACTTCTTTGTTTATTCTTAGTTAACTGAAAATTCAATGTCACCTTAAGCTACAAATCCAAACTCTGCAATCAAAACTATCGACTCAAATATAATAATTGGAAAGTTTACTTGAAGGTACCATCAACAAGGCATAAGGCTGTGGCCCCAATTACAAGAGAATTAATAAATCTAGGTTTTCAATAATGGAGAAGCTTTTCATAAGTTGTTATTCCTTCAAATGACAGAACACTACAAGAGCATTAATATTATTGTAAATGTTATTTACTGACATGACAAAATGTTAATATTACATTAATTGAAAACAGTGGGATTCCACAGAATTGAAGCTAACAGTAAAAATATCCATTTGAAAAAACAATCTGCATATCTAAGACCTGTTTGAAAGATGATTCACTGATATATTCACTTTTGTTTTGTTTTACTCTTCAGAACAATCAGAAGGAAATAGAATGATCTTTCTGTTTTCCTTCTGTTGCTATCCCTCCTCCACCATCCACCCACTCAAACAGAGGTAAGCAATTCTTTGTGCTCTAGAAAGTCTGTGTTTTTCTTTCTCCCAAGATATTTTCTTTTAAAAAAGTTATGTGACAGCTGGGAAGTTCTCTGTGGTTTTGAGGATGAGGGTGATCAAAGTGACAGAGCCAAGAAACTTTCAGTAGTGGTCAAGTGAGAGACAGAGAAGGAGACTATGGTTAAAGCTATCCACTGATAGAGACTAACTCCTAGGGTAGAATATCAAAACAAAAAAGTTGACAGCCATTTAGGAAGGCTGGGCCCTAGGCCTGGGGTCTCTCAACCCAGAAAAAAATCACCTTGGATAACATGAGGTTCAACATGACATACTGAGTGCTCATGAATATCTTCCTTTGAATTATTATTATGATTAAAATGACTGATGAAGGTGGTGCTCAGCCTCTGCTCACACCATGTCTTCATCTGCCATCATGGAGTTTCCCCTTGAGTCTGTAAACCAAAATAAATCCTTTCTTCCCATAAACTGCTTCTGGTCAGGTGCTTTACCACAACAATGAGAAGATAACTTGCAATACCCTCTCTCAACAATCATCAGCTTCTATTATTTTCTCTGGGAAGTGTGGGGTCTCATGGACCACTCCCTCGTCTCTGCTGAGATTTGACAGGCTCAGTCATGTACCAGAAACCTTGTCTGCTGAGTCCATGAGTGTAGTGGATTGCTTGCATCCAAAAGATAGCATTTTGCAGCCCCTCTTATCCTCCTGATCTTACATTCTTTCCGCCTCCTCTTCTTCAAGATTTTCTGAACCTCAGAGGGTGTAGTTTAGATATCACGTCTAGGACTCCACACAACTAGTCATTTATTCTCAGCAACTGTCATCTGTGAATCTCTGCATTCATATCTACCTTTTGCATAAAGAAGCTTCTGTGTTGGGGGCTGTGAGTAGTACCCATATATGGGAACAAACAGATATTTAGAAGGTAGCTTGGCATGCCGCCCAGTTGGCATAACCACAGCATTATATTACCTTCTATGGCCTAGTTCAGTAGCCATAGACTTTTGGTCAGATTTACAGTACCAGCCATGATTCCCTCTTAGGGAGCAAGCCTCAAATTCAATCAGAGAGCAATTGTTTACTCCCATAATCTTCCTGCCACTATTGTACCAGTGGACATATCTTGCCTTGCAGAATTTTGTGAAGTACACATGATCTACAGCTGGGTAGGATTGTTAATGCATTTTCTCCCCTAGCAACTTGCACAACACCTTCTGGCATGAAGAAAGCTAGCTGGTGGCAATAACCTTCCAGCTCAGCTCTGGTTTGGTTTCTTTAGCATGTGGAGTCTTCAGCAATAGGAACTTACATCTAGTTTTGGTGGGCAATCAAGAGCAATGGGAATAGCCAATATTGTTTTAGAGACTTCTGGAACCAATAACTTATTGGGAGGTATCTTGTCCCTGGGACCTGAATTCTTGATTAATACCCTATGACTTCTGAAAGCATCTTTTTAGCATCTATGAAACATCTAACGCAAGGCCTAGGACACAGTAGGTACTACACACTGAGAGTTCCCTTTTTCATAGGCTCAGCACAATTACTAAAATGCTACCCATTTTGGGAAAAGATGGCTGACTAGTAAACACGCCGCACACTTCTCGGGGATTAAGGGCCAGGGGATACAGCAGGAATCCAGAACGTGGACACAAGCTGCGATTGCCCGCTGAATCCAGGCACCTCAGAGCACAGGATCCGTAGGACTGGAGGCCACCAGCGTTGACCAGCTCGCAAAAGCCAGTGAGTCCTCCAGGCAGGCAGGGTCTGCCTGCCGGC
>PVHP010014171.1:0-39645 GCA_004024765.1 Zapus hudsonius | reverse complement strand
CTCTGCGCATGCTCCCTTTGAAACAAGCTGAAGGCTCAGTGTTAGAGAGAGGGGCTAGATTTTCTCTGATCCACCCTATCTGAAGCACACCAGAACCTTTGTTGAAGAACCTTTGCGTATGACTAGAAGATTTCTGTAATACTTTTAAACTCAGATTTAAATGAAATACATATCATCAGGGCTTCTGGGTATGTGAAGGTTGAATTCACAAGCCAGGATGGGATTGACATGCCAAGTGTCTGGACTGCTTGTTTCTGGACTGAACACCTTGTCTATTTCCAAATCAATACGCCTCTACTCATCACTCTCTCCCATGTTTATTGGGGGCCTCTTCCCATCCCACCCTTTGGGCTGAGGATACCTGGTGCTTCTGTGCCAACAGGTGCATAAACATGCCCTCCAGCCCATGACTGCCGCTGGCTGTTTTAAACAGTTCTGTTTGGGGTTTAATACTAGGGTCTGTTCAAAGTAACTTTGTAACATAGTGCTATAATGAACTCATGCTTCATATTTAACATGGATATAGAACACTGGTAAAATGGTAAGAAGTAACAGAAAAAAGTCAGAAAAAAATAGTAAAAACACCATACCATATGGCTTGATTATTTTTACTTAAGTTGTGAATGTGAAGTCTTCCATGCATGCAGAGAGAGAGAGAGAGAGAGAGAGAGAGAGAGAGAGAGAGAGAGAGAGAGAAGGGAAAGAGGAAAGGAGGGAGGGAGGCAGGGAAGAGAGAGAGAGAATGAATAAAATTCACATCTCTTAAATAAGTGGCAAACCAGTAACAGATTTTTTGTCTGGGCTGCCAGCACTCTGGCCTGGGGCTGTGTTGGTGTGTGGCTCAACAGCAATCAGAGGTCATCATTTCATTGGCAGTTAGCATCAGGTTTAATTTTTCTAGCATGTTGCATTTACCAAAATGTCTGGTTTCAGTTATACCCAGGCGCTCTCTGAATCAGCTCTGAGCAGTATGATGTCTTAAGGTACCTGAGGTTTATGGAACACATATGCTAATTGTTTTCAATCACTTTCTTTTCTAAACACAAAAATGTGTTTTCTGAAGCTGAATAACAGTAGTCCTTGATGACATTGGTTTCTTATAGCAGAGGGCTCCAAATAGGCAGAAAAAAAAAAAAGTTGATTTAACAAGACTGCCACCTACTGATTGATGCAGTTGAAAAACACCCTAATTGTTTTTTGTTTTTTGTTTTGTTTTGTTTTTTTGATGATGAGATATTTTAAAGATGTTTCTTAAAACTTAATATGCCTCCTGGTAATTTCATTTTAGGAGTGTGATCAAGTTCACATAGATGATGTTTCTTCAGACGACAATGGCCAGGACCTGAGGTGAGGACTCTGAAACGTGAACTGACATCTCTCTCCCTGTTACACTTTAATTGCTCGGCTAATGAAGATGAATTTTCTGTTCGGTTAACTCTGGGCTTTTCTTGCATCTAAATAGCACATATAACTTTGGAACAGATGGCTTCCCTGCAGCAGCCACCAGCGCTAATTTATGCCTGGCCACTGGTGTCCGGGGTGGCGTGGATTGGATGAGAAAGCTGGCCTTCCGCTACAGACGCGTGAAGGAGATCTACAACACCTACAAAAACAACGTGGGAGGTAAGTGACTGTTGCAGATGCCTTCACAGGGGAAATCGAAGATGGTCTGGATGAAATTCGAAAGGAACCACTAGCTTTTGGTCATACTTTTGGATATCGTCACTTCTTAGCAGTAGTTTCATCTAACTGGTGAAATTCTACTACAATTTAGTGACAGAAATAGTAGACAAGAGCCAGCTGTCCTGATTACTTAGCATCCTGATCCGGGGCAACTGTTCTGACCTCTTGGACATTCAGTTGTCCTTCCAACAAAGCAGGCTTAGCTAGCCTTGCCCAAATCCCAGATGGGTGCTCCTGTTAGCTGCCTCTTTCCACCGTGGTTCATAGTGGTCAAACTGGCTTGAGTACAGAAAGAAATAATAGGGCTGGAGAGTCGTCTGTTAATGTACTTGCCTGCAAAGCCTAATGAACCAAGTTTGATTCCCCAATACCCACATAAAGCCAGATGCAAAGTGGCACATGCATCTGCAGTCTGTTGGCAATGGCTGGAGGCCCTGGGTGCTCATGATTCTCTCTCTCTCACACTCTCTCTCTCTGTCTTTCTCTCTCTCTTTCTCTCTCACTCTCTCTGTCTCTCTCTCTCTTTCTCTCACTCTCTCTCTTTGAAAACAAGTGAATATAGTTTTAAAAAGGAATGATTCACTGTGTCGAGATGAAGCAGTTTCCACTAGGGCCATGTCCACATTCTCAGAGGGCAGTCAGGAAGCCCTGTGCTTTCCTGTAGGTGGGAGCCACTGCAAGCCAGACCTTCCTTCCCAAGAGGTTGCCCAGTAAACCCAAGTGTCTGTCTCACCAGTTATCACCTCCATGGGAGAGGAGAGACCTCTTTCCATAGAGGCAGAGAAAGTTCCATGACTGACTTTCCCTGGCCAAGCCAAGGACACACACCCTCCCCAGAGCCAGGAGGTGAGTCAGTTGGTTCTGTGCAGACAACATGGGGAGAGGCATGGAGGAGGGTTCCTGAGAACGTGGGGTTGACGCCTACCACCAGAAGAAGGGGTGCTTGAAGGACAAGTCAGATGTTTCTTGTGAACTGAGTCCACCTTTACAACTAATACAGGTGATAACATAGAAGAACAACTCTTCCAGCTTAGCGATGGTGTTGGTCATGATGAAATGTTAGCTTATTGAGTCGAGAGCTGTGTGGGTAAGGAAGAGGCTCACACGCCCTGTCCATCCCTCAGGTCTGCTTGGTCCAGCTAAGAGGGAAGCCTGGCTCCAGCTGCGGGCTGAGATCGAGGCACTGACCGACTCCTGGCTGACCCTGGCCTTGAAGGCGCTCTCACTCATCCACTCACGGTGAGGCCTAGGGCGGGATGTGGGCGCTGCTCAGGCTTGGTCCCTCTTGGAGACTTATTTTTCAACAGTCTGTTCTTTGCTCTTTATTTCCTCATAGGACAAACTGTGTGAATATTTTAGTAACAACTACTCAGCTTATCCCCGCATTGGCTAAAGTCCTGCTATATGGATTAGGAATTGTATTTCCAATAGAAAATATTTACAGTGCAACTAAAATAGGTGAGTTTCTCTTTATTTGATTTGAATTAACCCAAGCCTTTAGCTTCAGTCTGGTCAATATGAAAGGCAGTAAATGAAAACTTTTCAGAATGCTATGTTAGAAAAAAAAATGGAAGAATAATTTTAATGTTAAAAGTGGCTTTAGGCGTCAAGAGAAATAGCATGAGACGCATAAACAAAGTCAAATTTGACTTTGTTGGCTGGCTTTAAGATCTGAGCATTGTAGGTATAAATAATTTACCAAATTCTAAGCTACTGCTTTTATTCCTTTAGAGAGCTTCAATAAAAATATTTTGTAAGGTAAAGCAAAAAGTAATACAAAACCATCCAAAGAAGAAATGAGCAGCTCTAAACAGTTTCTTATTACTGGAAATGGTTTTATTTTGTTGGTGTTAGCTACATACATATAAACAGTTGACTTATTTTTATTCTAAGGCTGCCAAAAAAAATAAACTTCTCTCAAGAAGGATACACAGTTGAGGGGAAAGGTCTAATATGAATTTAGTTAAAGCAGAATCAAAGTAGGGATAAAAAGGAATTCTAGCATTTTCTCAAGGGAAGCAGCCAGCTAAATACCTACAATCCAATATGAAAAAGCAATATGTAAACGAGTATTCAACAGGCATCTACTAGAACGATACCAGGTATTTTGCATATTAAAGTTAAATCTTTACATTTTACAAATGAGGAAAGTAAAGCTCCCAGACCGAAGTTGTTCAGGTAAACAGCTAGGAACCGAGAGTCAGTTCTTTCTGATCCGAAGTGCTTTCTCCACCTGACTGTGCCCATAGCTGAGGAACCCAGGGCAATGTTAGTGAAAGCTGGGTAGGGAAGGAAGAGTTTCACAGGCAGGTATGCTAATGAGATCAATGGAACAGAGGGGCTTGTAAGAGCTCATGGGAGGCTACTGCTGGAAAGCAAGCCTTGACTATCGCCCTAAGGTGATGAATGATGTGTACAGTAAGTGCGTGGGATGTTGTGGGCATCCTTGTAGATGGGAAAAACGTTGTTCATGGTTGCTCAGCTCCATCAAAAGACAAAGGGGTAAAATGTATTCTCTAGAGTATAATTTCCATCTTATACTTTTAAACTTGTACTTCAAAATATTTACTAAATCATCACCTAAAGTACTTGAATTTAATGATCTTGAGAACTGTTTGTCTCTTGTTCACCACAGTTGATATAATGTCCAAGACATAGCAATACTCAAAAAAAAAAAAATGGAACCAGAGGAAGGGTAGGACTGTTTACCACACAAACTTCCATACACAAAATGGCCTTGATATTCATGACTTCACAATGCCTGATAATACCTACATAAAATGGAAGGAAAAGATGACACTGAAACAAAAAAGAGACTAATTGAGAGGAGGAAGAGATATGGAGGAGGGTGGGGATGGAATCATAATGCCTTATGATCTATGATTATGGAAGCGATCAATAAAGTTTTTAATTTTTAAATTTTTTAAAATTTTAAAAAATTTTTTAAAAATTAAAAATGGGTTTGAAAGAAATGGATAAAAACCTACATATTTTGAAGATATATTGGGTCAGATTGGTATGATGAACTGATGTGAATATGAGACCTGCTCATGTCAGTGAAAGCTTTGTGATATTCAGATAAAGCTTTCAACTAGGAAATAGGCCTGTCGGAAGCCTGAGAATGATTCATACTTTCCAAGAAACACTAAGAACAGAGTGCTGAAAATACTCACTAAAAGAAGGAATATACCAAATCAATCCAAGTAGCCATGTGAATAGAAATTTTATATGCTCTCGTGTTTCATAAAAGTAGCAATTTGCATTAAGTCATATAATGATCTATTTTCATTTAGATTAAGAGGAATTCTATTCTGTTTTATAAGCAGGGTTTGTGGTCACATTTGTCAACACATGAAAGTTGGGACAAATGTCAGAGAAGCATATAGTAAAGAAGGGTTGTGCTTAGAAATGCACAAGCCATAGATTGCATGTCATATGTGTTAAAGTTCATTCCCACATAGTCTGAAATGGCAAGAGGGAATTACAATAGCAGTTTAGTAAGCACTTCATATTTTTTAAGTGTACATTTTGTTGGTCGTATTAGCCTATAGTTTTATTAGGGTTAAAAATATGTCATGACGTAAGTTACCTCAAAACCAGTGGTAGAGCTCACTGTTCTAAGATTTTTAATAGGAAAAGCAGAGAGAGAAAGTCCTGTGATCATTGCTGAGTCTACCCTCAGATGAGAACGAGGTGGAGATCAGGACAGGGAACTCAGAAAGCTTTTCTGCAGTCAAACTGCCAGGGTCATAGGAGTTGGTTGCCAAACCCTTCAGCAGAACTGTGAAGCTCTTCCAGACAAAACAGATCCCTCAGACTGAAGACTCTGACTTCTAATTAACTTCTGAAAGTCAACGTCATTTTCTTAATTATTTTTGTAAAACCATTCTACAGGACCTAAAATTTATAATGACGCCTGTACATGATAGGACCTGGCAAGACTTGATCACCTTATTTTTCATCAACTACAACTTCACATTTAAGGAGCTGCTGATATAGCTCAGTGGTAGAGCACTTGCCTAAGTGTGCAAGGCCTTGGGTTTGGGTCTTAGCACCATAAGAAATTAAAAAAACAAAAGAAATAAAATGAATTTTCTCATCCTTTCTCAGTAAGAAAAAAAACCTTTGCAAAAAAATTGTATTTGCCCATTAGGAAGAAAGAAAGAGTTTAATGACATCTAAATGCCTGGTTGTGTGTTTTTTGCAGTGAAAACTACACTTTGTATTTGTTTTTAAAAGTGATTTAATATTTCACAGTTTCGTGGACAACTAAAGAAGCATTGAAATTGCATCCTTTGAATAAGGCTCGCTCTATTTCATTCTGTCAGATGCAAACGAGAGATTTTAGTGCAAAATACAAATATAAAGCAGACATTTGTTTAAGCAAACAAGCAATTTGTTCATGTGTATATCTGATCCTTATTTGAAAGAGGTGCAGGCTGAGCTCAGCCATTCACATTTGAAAACTATAAACTGTCCCATTGTCCATTAAAATGACCCTATTGGCAGCCTGAGACTTGGAACACCAGTTTCTTCTCTGACAAGAAACAATGGCTGCATTAGCCACAGGGATGTGCTGACAGTGAACCACCAGTGCAGCCCAGAGGAAGTCCTGACATGGGAAAGATAGCAGACAGATAAAGGTGTTCTGTTACCTTTGTCCAGCTTTGCCTCTAGGAAAGTGCTTGGTTGAACATGAGATGAAGGGTGAGGAGGCCGTGATTGTGCTGTGGGACCCAGAGTTCCCAACAATTACTTCAGGAAGCCGCTTAAGAGACTTTAATCAAATACATTAGGCTTCAGTGTCTTTCTTTCAACCTGCAAATGAAGAGATAAACCTCTTCCCATGTTTGCTTCCTCTGTATCCAAACCACCTCCAGTTAGTGTGATTATCATTCTCAACGGTTTTTAGACGAAGTATTATTTTCAGAGTGAGATATTGAATAAAACACTCAAAATTACGAAAAAATAAATAAAGTTAAAAGAGGTTGCAGAATCCATGCCATTGTTTAGTCTCAGCTTGTAGGGGAGAAAGAAATGTGTAACTACAAAGCACTTTCCCTTCAACTGTCATATCACAAGTTCCTGAGAAAAAGGAGTATTGAGACCATCAGTTTCCAAGGAAAAGGTAGCCCAGTGCTGACAAATTTCTAGTGTTATTGCATTGTTCTGGTGCCCCTACTTCCCGAGGGTGTCATGAAAGTGTTCTCTACCTAGATGCCCAGGAGGGATGGGGTTTCATCAGAGACAGGAGCAAACCATTTAATGTAAAAATTTCTGGCACATCAACCTGGGTTACCTGTGTGTTACATTGTCCGTAACTTCTCTTTGTCCCTTAGGAAAGGAAAGCTGTTTTGAAAGGATAATTCAAAGGTTTGGAAGAAAAGTCGTGTATGTGGTTATAGGAGATGGAGTAGAAGAAGAACAAGGAGCCAAAAAGGTGAGCTGCACTGAGGGCGCCATATTTCTCTTAGTGTCCCAAACTCTCATGAGTGGAGGAGCCTGGGAACATGCTCTGGATTCCTGCTACAAACTATGAAGTGTGCAGCACCATCATGGAAAGGGGCCGAGTAGAATTCCATGGACACAAGTGAGCTTTGTGACTAGTGATGTGTGTAAGCTCTAGGATGATGGGTGCCTGGTCTTCATGGAATGGAGACTTGGGAGCAGAAAGGAAGGTTTAAGGTACAGTCACCATCTAGAGCACAGGTGGCTGCCCTTGTACCACATGGCCTTCTCTGTACCCTGGTGGGACACTGCCAGGTAGCTCACCCCTTGTTCCCTGGACCTGGACACAGCCCGAGTCCTTCGCAATTATTACTTCAGAAAGCTGCTTGCAGGTGGACAGAGCTGGCACTCAAATGAAGTGATTCACTGTCCCAGAGGGCCTGCCCCTTCTTTTCATCAGAAGGCCAGCACCTGCCTTGCCCAGGGTACTTGGACAGAGGGAGTGGACCTGACCATTTGGCTCTATGCACTGCTTCTTAGTCTTCTCGGCCTCTGGAGGAGGAATCCTACCATCACCCTTAGCAAAAGCTATGTCACTTGACATCACATGGCATTCTTTAAGGGAAAAACCACATTCCTTAGCTTGGCACTCAGGGTCTCCAGGGTCTGGTTACAGCCTGTCTTTCTGATCTCCTCCTCTACCCAGCACTGCAGTCACTTCATCTTCCGACCGTCCATCTTAGTTCATTGGCTGTTGCTCTAACAAATACTTGAGACTAGATTGGTCTAAGGAATAGAGCCATATTGGGCTCATAGCTGTGGAGGTGGGGATTCTAGGAACATGGTGTCTGTATCCAGTGAGGACAGTGTTGCTTCAGCCCAGAAAACAGCATGGCACTGAGCACGAGGATAGTGTGCTACCCCAAGCGGTTCTTCATCCTCTTAGAGAATCGCTAATATCATCCTGATATCCTCCTTACTCACATGTGAGATGACCTTATCCAATCCTAATTAGCCCTAACATCCACACCGTCAAATAGCATCTACATTTAAACTGAACACATGAACTTTGGGAGACACAGTCACATCATTGTCCCTTTGCTTCAAGCACACCCAGCATTTTTCCCCCGAGGAAAGATAGGTCTTCCAATATCCTCCTGCTATCTAACTCATTTCTTAAAATTCGATTTACGTATCTTCTGTTTTCAGGCACTCAATTATGTATCGTAGCACTGGCATATGCCTGAACTTGCGAAGTTGTAGTGGTAAATAGATTAAATTCTGAGCCAACCCATATTTCATTTATATCTCTGCTATTTTCCCATTCTGTGATTTTGGACAAGTTTTGTTTTCATCCTTTGATTTCTTTTTCCATGTCCCAAAATGGAGATAGTAATAGCACCTAGTAAACTTAGTTTTCCACATAGGCCAGGCAACTGAGACATGTGATTCTCCTGAAACAGTGATACATTGTTGTAATTACTTATGGAAGTTCCTGTTTTGGAGACTAACTCGGAGCTTTAGCTGTATAGATCTTACGAGACTCTGGGGCTCTCTCTTTTCTAACTCCCTAAATTTTGGTATAGTTGCGTTTATAAATATTTCTTTAAGTATATTAAATATTTTGTGAGATTCATAAGATAAACCCCCCTTCCTTCGCCACACTCATTCATAAGAGTTCTTGTATATTACCATGAAAGATATAAAAACTCAGCTCTTCTGCAGTATTCAAGCATCTTCTAGATATGGCCGATAAAGTTCCAGATCACAGACTCAGCTGTGAGTACTATGTGGGGCCTGTAGCAACCTTGTAATATCTCTGAAGATGGTTGAATTCACCTTATGTGCCTCTGAGTTTTAATTCAAGCACAGGCATTGACCCAAATTCTGCCAGTGATGATGTCACTGATCCCCTAGATCTAGAGTGTGTCTGGTGCTGATGGAAACCCATGCATTTCTGGTCCACTGGTGCTCGATAGGAGCCAGAGGCCTGGAATAGATTTGCAATGCGGGGTTGAAGATCAGCATTTCTAGCCGGGCAGGAATCTGCCTTCAAGGCTGGACCTTCTTCCCTGGTATTCACCAAGCTTTAACCTCAGGAGAAAGGTGCCTGAGTGTGGCTCTCTAGCTTGTGTTAGCAGAAGGGATGTGAAAGCAATCACTTAGAATTCAAAGAGCATGGGGAGCATCCTTGGGATCCCCATTAGACACTTACCTGTGGGAGAGTCTCTTCCTAAAGCTTTCTGAGAAGTATGTTCCTTAGAAGTTTGCCTTTGGTGAGCACAACACGGAAAACAAATTTTTGCTCTGATGTAAGATATAAGTAGTAATAGGACCATATTGGTTTTCTTGGAGGACAGTTAAAAGTATTTCCACTGTTAATCTTTTTGAAAATGTTGATTTATTTTATTTTATTTACATCTGGCACCAAAAGACACTAAGCAACCACCTGAAGAAAAAAAAATTCTCTAAATTTTTTACTATGAAGGAGTTCTCTAAGCTTTCAACTTCAATTTCATGTGTGAATATATGTGCTGAGTCCAAAACTTCTAATGCAAACAAGCTCTTTGTATGTTGAGACTGGCCTATATGTATGTACAAATTATGTAGATTTTCCATATGGTTTAGATTCTTATCTTGAAAAACATTAGGATATCATCAATGTATATAATTCAAAGTGATAGCCATGTTCTAACTTCATTGAAAGAGTATTTTGTCTAGCACTTCTAAATTAACTAATACTTTTAAATAGTAGGTTGTGTATGAAATAATAGATACAGATCTTATAATTTGTGATAGTGAGTTCTACACAGAAGTAGAGAATATTAATATTTGACTTAGGAAAAATTTTAAGGGAAAAGACTAGAAATCCACAGTATTTCATATATATAAATATATATGAAAAAAATGAAAAAGGCTAGCCATGGCATAGGAGAATTACTAATCATCATAGTAGGCTTAAAGAAGTGCTCCCAGGCATAAAATTCATACTGGGGGGGGGGGGCTGGAGAGATGGCTCAGAGGTTCAGGGGCTTGCCTGCAAAACCTAACAACCCGAGTTCAATTCCCTAGTACCCACATAAACTAGATTTGCAAGGTGGCATATGCATCTGAAGTTCCTTTGCAGTGGCAGGAGGCCCTGATGTACCCATACTCTCCTCCCTCTCTCTCTCTCTCTCTCTCTCTCTCTCTCTCTCTCTCTCTCTCTCTCTCTCTCTCTCTCTATCTCTCCTTCCCTGCAAATAAATAAAATTTGTTTAAAAAATTTCATACTCAGTCCCTCTTCTTCAGTCACCCCATCCATTGTCTCATCAAATTACTTCTATAAAGAAGGGGTCCTTAGATGCATTTCACATTTCACAGATGAGGAAACTGAGGCACAGCTCAATGTGGTAGCACATGCCCATTGTCCCAGCACTCCAGGGGCTAAGGCAGGAGGATGTTTTTGCTCAAGGCAAGCCTGGTCTACAGAGGAAGCAACTGTCTTATCCAAACAACAGCAACAACAACAAAAAGAAAGAAACAAGAAACAAACAAGACAACCCCTTGGCACATAATGATAGTTTGCCCAAACTAAAATTTGGTTCCTCTGGTCATGGGACTTAGGATATAATGATTCTTCAAACTATAAACTCATATCTTAAACCAATGTGATTTGGTTTTAAAGTTGTACATGGTTTTTAATCTTACATAGTGTACATTCTGATTATTTGGTGGGAGGGAAATATATTAATATATAGGAGTCTTCTTTCCCTTACTTTTACATGCATGATTAGAAACGTTAAAACATAACTAATTCTCAAATACATCACTCATCCTGATACTTTAGTTACTGAGAAACTAAAATTACTAAACACAATTAATAGTGAGCCAGTGGTTCACTACACATTGGGCACTAAAATCAAAATTAAAACCTTTTGCATTTCTTGAAAAACAATTGTAACCCCTTAGCTTGCCTCTCCATTCCTGAGCTATTCAAACCTTCACAGAGCACCCACCTTCTGCCTGTAGAGATGTCTTCATCTTCTTCAGTAACGTTCTTTAGCTGGAGAGGGGTACTTTTTAGAGCCAGAAATGAAAGCCAGTGAGTAATTCTCCAGTTTCTATGTCATTAAAGGTCACTTGAAGTCTGTTCTGTCATTCTGATTCTCTTTGCCAGTGTATTCTGAGGGCTTTCATAAGTAATTTTATCTAAATCTATAATTTGTAACATAAAAATATTTTTGAAAAATGTCAAGCCTTCTTTCAACATAAACTCTTATCTTTTGAGGTCTCTTGATTTATAACTTGGGAAGTGTTTGTACCTTCATATGCATATGAAAGTAGAGACAGGTTTTATGTTTTCAGAGTACAAATAGCAATTATATATTTTTTCTTTACCTTTTTTTTTCTTTTAGCAATCTGTCCTGGAAGAGCTACATCAGGACATAGAGCTGTGAATCACTAATCCTCTTAAGTGACTGTCAATATGCCACTCTTGAATATGCTATTATTTAACTACTGCCCTAGGGCTCAACACTTAGCAGGGTTCCACTAGTTACTCTTAGAAATAGTTCTGTGGTGAACTTCTAGGATAAATTCCTAGAAGGACCATACTAGCACTAGTGTATGTACTTTTAAATTTTAGAAATTTTTGCTTATGCATTTTTAATAATCAAGAGTAATTTAATTTATATCCATGCACTCAGTGTTTTTTTTTATATGATAGTTGCTATGTGTAACCAGAAGGGATAAATGCAGAATAACATATGCGGAAAGAAGGAGAAGAGGATTTGAATTGTTTTGCCTATAAACAAGAGAAGCCAGAAGGGCATGTCATTATGTTCTCATTAGGACATATTTTGGTTCTAAAGACCCCCAAGCTGGGCCTGAGGCAGTGACTGAGCTTGCTGTTCAAGCATGAGGACCTGAGTTCAATTCCCAGCATCTACTTAAAAAGCTGGTCAACCCCAGCACTTAGAGGGGAGAGGAAACAGTAGAATTGCTGGGGCTTGCTGCTCAGTTAATGAAACTGAAAACCAGCAAGCTCTAGGCTCACTGAGAGATTATTCAGGGAGACAAGGAGGAAGAGTGATAGAGGAGGAAGCCCCTCCCCCACCCCCTGTCTTTCTCTGCATGCACAAGATCTGTATGTGTTTACACACACATGTGCCTATGAACCTCCCTATCCCCCCCCACAAACACACACAAACACACACACACACACACACACACACACACACACACACACACACACACACAAATAGAAGACCTAAGCCCTGTGCTCCTTCATGGTTAGGATTGTGTGAAGCCCTATTTTTGATCCTAGGGCTCAAGTTACCTAGAATATATCCATTACATATGTCATACCCAGTTCAATAGTTACATATGCCAAGTGACTTCAGCTGTCCCCAATCCCTCTGTCTACGCATAGTCTCTCCTCTCAGTATGTCTCCTATCTAATGTGTTCATTCCCACTGTTTCTCTGTGATCAGCCAGTCACACCTCCAATTCCTCCCTTCTTGAACTGCTGACCCAAACTGTTGAAAATGCCTTCCTTCTAGTATCTTCAGGCATTCAGGAAGTGTCAACCTTCATCCCCTTCCATTTACAAGATAAAAATCTAAACCGCTTAGTTGGGGCCTTTTGCTAACAAACCTCTTTCCTTATTAGTTTGTATAAAGAACATACCACTCTAGCCTAATGACATTCCAGACTAATTACATCCCTCCTGTCAGTCCAGTTGGGAGTCCCTTCCCTGCGCTTCTGCCTCTCCAGTCTGTTTTATTCTAAATATCCCAGCTGAACCCAGCTTACCGCTGATCAGTCTCTCTGCACTCATCATTTCTGATTCTTACTCCCATGTTGCCTCATGGGGTAAGATCAGCATTTACAACTTGTCTAGTTGTTCTGGCCACAGGAACATAGTCTTGTATGCATTTTATATTGCATTCTTGCTGTAGCTACAGTGTACTTTATTGTAATCATAAAATGATAGGCTTAGGAGCAACACTGAGTCATTCCACTAATCATTTTACAGATAAACTGGGCTCTGGAGAGATGGTACAAATGGAAACTAATAGAACAGCTAATATAAGAGTTGAGAGGACAGCTCAGACTTATTCATACTGACATGTGATTCTTTTTTTCCTCTTTTGACACCCTTTCTTTCTGATTTTATATATTAAATATTTGTCGGAGTGGCTAACCAGTAATAATGAAAAATATTTACTTTGAACCCAGGTGTCCTGGCCAATTGTAGATGCATAAAGTCCTTGTATCATTGTGTGCTTATATAGGGAAAATATCATTGTGTACTAAAGGTTCTAACTATTTACTAATAAGAATTTGATTCTGTGACCTCTGCTAAAATGGCTTTATCCTTAATCATACATTTGATAGCCAGTGGACACTGCTCAGAGTGCCCACCATGTTTTGTGAGAGTGAAATGAGTCACCATAACAGATATTGCTGCCCTTCATGGATGGAGAAGGTACTCAGGCTGGCGCCAACACTCTCAGCACAACTGTGTCCAGAAGCTGCCAGCTCTCATGGGAAGCCTTTGGCATGTTTGCTCCAAGTAGTAACTTCAGTGTACATGTACTGTGGTGAGCTGTCTGTCCTATAGCATGGATATATGGTTCATCAGTTAAACTCATTTCAGGCTTGGCATACATGTATTAAAAATCAACAGAGGAAGATTGCAGCTCTTGGTATTTCAGTACTAGTAAGCAAGCCAAGTCAGGGTTCCATGTGCAGCATCTCAGTTGTTCAGCTTAAGCATTAAGCAGTTTAAACACTCGCTATAAAAGATGAAACACATAGCCTGGACCAATCTTTGGCTTTCAGTGAAATAAAATGCCCAATTTACACCTTAATCACAGAAGCAGCTGGGCTTTTCCTAGTTCCCTTTACAGTGTCCCTACATGCTTTGCGGTGCACAAGAGCTTTCAAACTTGTATAATAGAGGCTGCAAGTGAACTTACCCAGGGGAAGCATTTGCTTTCAGACAATTAGCATTTTAGTGAATTTGAGCCTATCCTGAAAAGAATACTTTCATGAGTATTTTTTTATATTCATTCGTGAAGCTAGAAGATAATATCTGGTAAGAAAAGAGAATCAGTTTTGGGGAAGATCACTGGAAAATATAATGAGGATTATATGAAAACACAAGTTAACTAGAAATAAAATGAATATAAATACTGATTCCAGATAGGCTGCTAAATAGGAAAGAATAGTACAGGTAAAGGGTCAACTTTGAAAACATGAATGGCTTTCTTTTAAAATGATGTTTCTAGAGTACAGTAGTAAAATGAGCATGATAAATGGGGTGCATTTTATGATGCATAATTTCAGCTTGGTATATAGAAATATACAGAAATGTTTGTGGTGCTCACTTGGGTAGTTTGGAAAAGGAGTGATTCGTATTTCTTGGCAAGTGTTTTATAATATGCACAAACTTTTTCTAATAAGCAGGAACAGGAGGAAAGCTCTCTGTGTTGTAGGTGATCGTTTTCCCATCTCCAGTCTATGAATCACAGTCACTGAAACTGTTCAGTGTCTCCGACCAGCAGACTGGGCAAGGGATCATGTGCTCATTGATCTGTGCAATGGGGTTGATGGTTTATACAGCTCAATAAAAAGGCCACAAAGACCAGGTAGGAGGCTTTGTAGTATCTGGGCTTCAGCTTCAGATCAGACCTGGTAGGAATCTTAACTTCACTCCTTACCACCTATTATTTAAAACTCTTTCTTCATTCTCCAGGTCTCAGTGTTTCCATCAGTAGAATAATGATATCTACCTGGCGCTATGCTCTCAGCTTGATGATAATACCCAATATAGCCTAACTATCACTATGATCAATAAAGCACTTAATAGCATTTACCAGGCCCTGTGCCATTTGACTCTTGCAGCCAATCATGTCACCAACATGTCTTTCACATACACTCAGTGTGCTTGCATGAGCTTTTCTAGTGTCTTCTGTGAACAGAGCCATCTGGGTGTTTCTCTGAATGGTCTTCTTTTCATGCCCAGTTCAACTATCACATCCTTTTCCCCATGCATTTCCCAGGTCCCCTGGACACAAGCAATCAGCCTATTCAAATTCACATTAGAACATACATGAATTCACATTCCTCACAGACTCAGAGGTAAACCAGGGCCACCTGGATCTTCTAGTCCTCAATCATTGGCCTGCAAACACAAACGACAATCATATGTGAATTAATAAACAATCAATGGTATAGCTTACAATCAGAAGGTGCCCAGTGTGTCATCATTCTACAAATCTACAGGGAGATTTTAAGCACTCATTTATGGACTATTCTCATATCAAAGGATAACAATGATGGATAACTTATAATACTGGATCCAGGAACACCTACATTTAATCTCTGGATGCAGGGAATGACTTTAGCAGATAATTTGAGGCAAACACATTGTTAATAGGTGTATTTAATAGTTTGTATCCCATTGTATATCATCTGTGAGATCTGTATCAAAATAGTAGTTTCCATTATTACCTACAGATTAAATTACTCTAGCCTTATGCCATATTGTTTTCTTCCTATGAAATTTCCCCAATTTTCTTAGAACTAAAATTACAAATTATACTTGTACCTACACATCATTGTGTGTGTATACAATCTATTATTCTGTGGACAAAGTTGACTCTTGTCCTCTGAAAGGTCATTACCTTTTATTTAAGAGAAAGCTTTTGCTGATATATTAGTATGGCTAGTCCTTTTGAGCAGTAAGTTTTACCGCACCTTTCTTAGATTGATGGAAACTGTTTTTCTCTGTTTTTTCTTTGTGACTCTGGTTTATTCAGATGTTTCACAGACATTTCCAACTTAACTTGATTTGCACCCTGATGGCTTAAACAACTGCAAACACAGACACAGACACAGACACACACACACACACACACACACACACACACACACATACTTTAGATGTTCCTTTCAGTTTTTCCCACATGGAAAAGTCATTTTGGGGTCAATGTGAAGAACTGATGGGATTATGAAAAGGACAGTTGCTTTGTATATGCATAAGATACTTTGGAAAATTGTAAAATGCTACCAAGTAAGGAAAACTTATAGACTCATAAACTATAAGCTTTTTAAACTTTCAGCATCGGGAATCCACTGGTTACATATTTTGAAAGGCAGCTGTTTTCAGCAGTCCCATCCATAGTGACTGTTTTATTTAAAGTTTGCAATTGGCCTTTGAGTCACAGTGTAAATCTAGTTAAAAGATATCCATGGCCTTCTGAAGAGAAACGGACTCTACATTGCATTTTTACAGCACAGTCCTGGGTGTTTGGAGGAGGGTTGGATTTAAATCTGTTTTAAACAGATCTGATGTTTAGTGACAGCTGGCGGTCAGCACCACACTGAAACAAGAGGGTGAGTGTGGCAGTGAATAATCTCCAGAGGAGCTCGAAGGGCTTCTGCTGGGCATAGCCTCTGTCCTCACCATGTGTCTGCCTCTTCTGCAGCATGCCATGCCCTTCTGGAGGGTGTCCAGTCACTCGGACCTCATGGCCCTGCACCACGCCTTAGAACTGGAGTACCTGTAACAGCCTCATGGCCCTTTGAAACCGCACTACTGCCCCAGGCCAGAGATGAATCCTGCAGGCCTGAGTTTCGTGTCAGCGTTGGACTCCAGAAACGTAGTGAATTCACCACACAGATGCTCGGCTGCTGTGGGTCCTGACCTCTGCCCTTGTGCTTCATGGAGGACCACGTCTCTTTCTTCAGAACAGCTGCTGACTCAAGTACTGTGAATCCAATGAAAATAAGCCATGAGAATGTTCTAGCAGTGTAAGGTGTCCTTGTCACATTAACTACATGGTTCAAACCTGTGAAGAAAGGCCCTGCAAATGTTGCAGGTTTTAGCGTTTTCAATGTGACAGAAACAGCTTCTCCGACACAGCAAACTTGATTGCACCACAAAGACCAAAATGTATTTCCTAAATGAACACCAGTGGAGGAATTCTCTCAGAAAGACAGTTTACTTTTTGGTGTCTGATACCCAGGGTAATCTGTACATCTCTACTTATTTATGAACAGACTTTTTCAAAACAGATTTGCTGAGGTATAATTCACATACCATATAATTCACTGAGACAGACTTTTTGGCATCAAGTGATGGAAGGGGCATTGACCTAAGAAATAAATGATTAAAGTCTTTGTCTCACGAGAGAGCAAGTACTTTGAATTTTAGCACATTGCAAAGTAGTTTAAAGGATGTCTAATTTAAGCATATAATATGTACATCACTGCGACAATCATGTACAGAAAGAATTTTTGGTGTAAATTTGTAATAATGGATGATTCTTTTACATATTGTTTAGGGAAATGATCTTGCAAGGTAGTAATGCCTTCCTCGTGAAGCATGAGGCAGCGTGTGCACAGACTCGTGCGGTGCCTTATCTAAGTCTTGGGTATAAATATTGTAGATAAATGGATTTGTTTTGATAATGTTGTCAAGACCAAAAGCATGAATGTCAAATGTCAATAAGCATATTGTTTTCCAGATCTTATTATGTTCCCCATTAGTTCTTCTAAAACAAAACAAAACAAAAAGCATTGATGCTGATTAGGAAGGCTTTGAGAGAATAACAGCAGTTTCTTAACTCTGAAAGAAGAAGAATTCTTAGTCACCTCACTGTCTCCTGTCAACATTAATGTATCATATGTAACTACTTGGAAAAAATAATTATTCAAACTAATGCTTCATCTTACAGAAAGAATATAGATGACAGATATATTTTATTAATAAAATTAATTGGAGACTAGCAGAGTTTTCATGTGCTCAGAATCATTACTGTGTCTGCATTGTTTTATTTAGATAAAGAAGGACATTACACAGAGCTGGAAGTCAAGAGGCTTCACATTACTCTCGTGTTCCCTCTCTCTCACGACACCCAGAGAAGCCCATGGCCAACAGTGGAGGTGGTCTGGTCATCACCACCAAAACACAGTGATACTGTCTGCTTATATCATATAATAAACATAAACCAGAGAAAAAGATGTCAGACCTTAAGAAAGTTTCTCCAGAAATGACAAATTTGTATAGGCTCTAGTCTTTCTCATCTAGAACTTTGTGTTGCCATGAAGTTACTCTTGGGATTAATTTGGTTTATTATTACACTGTGGGGAGGGGCCATTGGGTTTGACCCAGTGTAACGAAAGGGCCCCTCCACCCTCTTCTGAAATGTCACGTTGCTGCTAGAATTAGTCATTTGTGAGTTCTCCAAATTGTTTCAGTTAGCAATCGAGTTAGTTTCCATTTTTGCTTGATGAGAACAGAAGTTGACAATTTTTTAATCTTTCATTTTATGATTTTGTAGTCTGAAGACTGAAAAGACAACATTTATCTTGGCCTTACTGTAAAAAAAAAAAAAAGGATGTGTTGTGTCCACAATTGTGTACAGGTTTTTTTTTTCTTCATTCATTTTGTGTTTAAATTAATAAACTTGATTTGTGAAGGACTATACATTCCTTGAGTAACAGCATCGTCTCTCCCCTCCCGGGATGTGAAGTAGCAGGATCTTGTGTGCATTAGAGCACTCTAACAAAAGAAAGTTATATGAACAACTCAGTGATGGCTTTATCAGGCCTTCAGGGACCAAACTGGAAGGCTACAGCTGTTTCTTTGATCACTGTAAGAACTGGTGAATGGAAAAGCTCTTTACTTCCCCCCCCAACTACATGAACAGGATCCTCACTCAAATTTACCTATGATAGAAGAGAATTCAGCATAAATTATTTTAGACTGTAGAACATAGATCTAGCCACTTAAATACCCAAAGGACAGCAATATGAGGCAGTTTCATCAAAAAAGAAGGCTCACAACATATATCTGTGTGATTTGCCAGATTAATCACTGACAGAGAGCTATAAAACTGTACAACTTGCTCTCTCCTGAGAATTTAATCTTAGAAACAACATTCTTGCCTGTAAGCACATGAAAACTAAGCATGCAGTTGTCTGACCCATTTATCAGCCCCATGATGTAGATTTTCACATGAATACACAAAACTGAGCAGGTTGAATAATGAAGTGTCCACCCTAAAAGTGAAAAGAGTTATGGGGAAATCTCTGAAGAGAAGTGAAGGTGGAGAATGATGGGATTATCAGGTCTCAGGTGAAGAAAGTATGAAAAATAGGTGAAATAAAGGGCATAAACTTGGAAGACAACTCCTCAGGAGTGCCATTCCCAACATGGCATCCCCTCTTCTTGACATTTAAAAGGTTCCCCTCTGACCATTAATTAGAGCTCAGATTTCTCCCCTGGCACTCTAAAGCCTTCGAATGCAACCTGCTCCTTCTTCTTGGCATTATCTCTCATTGCAATAATTGCCTTTGGTCAGAGTGTTCAAGTGCCAATAGTGACCACACACTACCCACACCATGTCCTATCTCCTATCTCTCCCCCTCTGAATAGGATTCTGTTTCGAAAAAAAAAAATATTTATTTGCAAGCAGTGACAGAGAGAGAGAGAGACAGAGACAGAAGGAGAGAGGAAGAGGGGGAGAGAGAAAGAGAAAGAGAAAGAGAAAGAGAAAGAGAAAGAGAAAGAGAAAGAGAAAGAGAAAGAGAAAGAGAAAGAGAAAGAGAAAGAGAAAGAGAAAGAGAAAGAGAAAGAGAAAGAGAAAGAGAAAGAGAAAGAGAAAACAGAGAATTGCCTGCCAGGGCCTCCATCCCCTGCAGACAAACTCCAGATGCATGCACCACTTTGTGCATCTGGCTTTATGTGGGTACTGGGGAATGGACCCCAAGTTGTTAGGCTTTGCAGGCAAGAGCCTTAAACGCTGAGCCATTTCTTCATTCTGAATCAGCTTCTGTCCCCTCATGGCATGTAGTGCCAGATCCTTTCTTTAAGACTCTCTCCCCTACCCCCCCTCTGCCTTTGTAGGAAATTTCTATTCCATTTCATGACCTCACCACCCCCATGTGTCACTGTCCTCAGGTGTCAAGCAAGTATGTCCTTGATGCAAGGACCAAGCTCACATTGGAGTTGGTAAAAATAAATGAATTAGTGGATTGGCAAATAAGATACACTCAGGTAGGCAGGTTTCTTATAAAACATTTAATGGACAACAATAATATGAATAATTGACATGTATAACCTTCATAGACAGTTGTGACTTGAGACCTATCAAGAAATTCATAGACATACAGGCAAATTCAGCAGAGACTACTTCAATGAAAACCACAGCCATGGATTCAAGAGAAAAGGGGATATCTATGAAGGAGACAGACCGGGAACACCTTCAGATCAGATCATGGAAAGGGGTTCACTGGCGCTATTATGAATGAAGTGGGAACCACGGAGAGGTGGACACGGGTGCAATCTGACCCGAGAATGGGTTGTAGGTGAGCAGAACACAGTCAGATTTGAGCTAGGAAATAGAAATCTGGGTTTGTCTTTAGTAATAGCAACACCCGGACTGGCTGGTAAGTTTAATAGGGGAGGTGAGACCCTAAAGACATATGTGACAGAGTTCTCCATACCATTTTGAGATAGGACAGCCCAGTGATTAGCACCTCACTTCCAGGGGCAGGAATGCCTGCCATCCCAGCTTCTCTGGCATAGCAGGGCAAGCTATTTAACTTCACCATGCCTGCTTTCCTTATCTGTAAAAAGGATAGCAATAATTAGTTATTTCAGAGGATTACTATAGAGAGTGTGCAGTGAGAGAGGAGAGAGAGAGGGAGAGGGAAAGAGAGAGAGACTGTGTGTGTGTGTGTGCAGTGATAGAGGAGAGAGAGAGGGAGAGGGAAAGAGAGAGAGACTGTGTGTGTGTGAGTGTGTGTGTGTGTGTGTGTGTGTGTGTGTGTGTGTGTGTAAAAGTTACTGGAAAACTACCTAGTAACTTCTCCAGTGTTGAGTGTTCCTACACTTGGCCAAGTTTGTGCGCACATTTTTTTCCACCAAGTGAAGAACCAATTTCTCAAATCCACAGACGCTGTGATGGACACTGCCTTGTTCAGCTAGGCCTAGAAAATAAGCTGAAAGACCAGTCCCTGACCTTAAGCCTTGAACAGGGAGTTGGTAGAGGACTCGCTGCCAATCTAGAGAAGGCTCTATGAGCAGTGCCCATGGAGCAGAAATTAGCATGGGTTTAGGACAGGAGTTGCCCTGAGCAGAGATTAGAGCACAGATGAGTCTGACAGCAGACTAGATTGGAAAAGGGGTGTGGCTAGCTGGGGAGGGGGTGCAGAGGTCACGGAGAGTGGTGAGTGGCCAGGAGATGGAGGAACCAGGTTAACATTCAGCTTGGTTTTCTTATCATACATGAGCACTGCATGGCTGCTGCTCGGCATTGGGGAAATGAAACAGGAATCAGAATGGGACGCAGCATTGTAACTTGTACAGGAGTACTCACAGCCTCCCTTCCTATTGGTGGCACCTCAACCTTAAGTGGCACAGTGTTAGGGCTGAGAACTGTCTAGGTTAGACCCTTTTACTTTCCAGATGATCCAAGTTTGGTTAAATACTTCGCCCTCAGGAGTCATAGAAAATACCATGACCTTAACCCCCTTGGATAGAGGACAGGAGCATGGAAAGATTTGGAACTATAAGGCCAGCAAATTTGACTTTGCTTCCCTGATATGTCACTAAATATCAGGTTGAGCTGATATGACAGTTTTCAAGGCACGTCTATCAACCTCTCCACAATAAGTACACTTTTCTGATGATTCTGAAGGCCTTTTTAAACTTGGTATCTCAATCTGATGTTATATTTTCAGAATCTGGTTTAAAATTTGTCTTCCAATGAGCTATTGACAAATGTCAAAGTCAACATACACAGACACACACACACACAGAGACCTCCTCAAAGCTTTTTGCATTTATTTTTCAAAGCATATGACATGGATGTCACCCAACTCAAATGGATATGAAGGAGGCATCTGCTTAAGAGAATCTGGAGCTGAGAGGCCCCATAGGTTCCATTAAGACTTGCGAGGAATTTCTTTGCACGCACTGGAACGTCACCCACAGGGTGCACAACTATGGGAGCTGCAGTTGAAAGAGCCCTGTCCATCACTGGGGATAGTTTCCTGACAATCCTAAAGGATCACAATCATAAGGACACGTTTTTCAGGGACTCTGAGCATTTCTACTTCCTTCCATTTTGTGTGATTATACAAACTGACAGGATGACTTGTGGCAGAAGAAATGAGAGGGTTTGTAATTTGGGAACCCCCTGGCCCCGCTGACTGAAAGCAGGTTGTTTGTAAAAAGGAAATCCTGACCTCAGCTAACTGGCAAACTCTGTCAGAAGCAATAGAAAGAAGTGAAAGAGAAAGAACAGTACCAGGGATTTTTATTGGCAACAGAAGAAAAACGGATGCTCTTCCTGAGGAAAGCCCTAGCACTCACCACTGGGGGAGCAAGCCATGCCCAGTCTGTGAGCAGACCGAGGATGGCAGGGCTCTGCTCTGGGTCGCATTGGAAAATCTGTTGCTAAACTGACTACCCTGAAAATGGACTCCTTCCTGTTCGTGGAAGTTGGAGTCCCTGTGTTGTAGGAACGGCACGACCTGCATCATCTTTATCATAGACTCAAAGCTCCAAGGCTCCCTGGACATAGGGGTTGTAGCAGAGGTGGAGGTGCTGTCCAGACCGTCCATGTGGCCCCTACCTGACACCTTGTCCCTGCTTCCATCTACATGCTCTCTGCTCTTCATTGGCCTGGGGCAGCTCTAGCATAAAATAAAGACCGCTGAGAGTTGAGTTCTGCTCTCTAGGCCCATAGCTGTACACCCAACTGGCTCCCCTCCAAGTGCTTTGGCAAATGCTATCTTGAGCCCCACCTATTATGTTTATTTGATCTGTCTGGGTGGGTTTGTTGTCAGGTGAGGATGACCTCTGAGGACCATTCCTAGCCACCAAGGTCATCTAGCCCTGGGCCATTGGGCACAAAGCCCTCAAGACCCCATGGCTGGAGGAGCTCCTGTAAGAGGTTTTGTGTGTGTGTGTGTGTGTGTGTGTGTGTGTGTGTGTGTGTGTGTGTGATCCTCAGCCTTCTAAGAACCAGTCATGATAAATGGCAGCTTCTCATGGAGAGAACACTAGATTTCATTGACACTGATAATCAGGGAACACAGGGTATAAAAGTGGCAAAGAACTTAAATTCCTGATAGAAGCCCTGAAGGCTTAACAATGAATGTGCTTGGGAAGCCAAAGTCCCAAAGAAGAGGTGACAAGTTCACAGGCCTACAGAAAAGGAACAACAGGTATCTGACAGCCACCCCAAGTCCTCACCAAGCTCCTCAATACCCGGCTTTCTTGCTCTGCATTAGCCCTGGACTCAAAAGGCATTCTTCCCGTTTTCCTCTCTCAAATCTTCTAGGCACATTTCTGCTCAGTCTCCTTGTCCATGTCCCCCGTGTCCATCTAGTGTTCCCAGAAGAGCTCCAAATGGTCTGGCCACCCACCCTTGCTGTGAGCCTGGTCCTGATCCTGCACAGCATCCAGAGGGAGCTCCTTAGGAATGACACTTGGGCTCCCTTGGGTGCCAAAGTACATATGCTGATCACAGCCTTTGCTCCTGCTCAAGTGCTGGCTGCCTGGAGCGCGCTCTCAATTGCGGGTGTTCCCGCCTTTCTGGCCACAGCCTAAGTACTCCACCCTGTACATACATGGCTTTCTGGATGATGCTCTAAGGAGACAGCTGCTTTCCCACAAGGCCCTCCTCTTCTCCATCACAGAGCTGCTGTTGGTTTCATTCCTCACACTTGCCACAGTTCATCGTATTTACTGGGTGGCATTGCCTGCCTCCTTCAGCAGGCTGAAACTGCAGGAGAGAAAGGTCACTGTTAGCACTGAACGGACCCAGCATCCCAGTGCTTGACATGTTAAGAACGTTTATATTCATGTCTATAATAACAAAATTAACATATTTGCTGATGGCACGGATGAACAAACAGTGGACAAGTCAGCCAAGTCACCGGGAATTAAGATAGCAACTAAGATACTGTTCACTGAAACAAAGCTGGTACTGGTGGGGTCGCTGGGCAGATGAGAAAGAACAAGGTGAAAAAAGCCAGAAAAAAATTGAGGGGTCCAGGGTCTGAACTCAGACTCGGGAATTTGGGCTTTATTTTTAACTTGTTTTTTTTTTTCTTTGTTTGGTGGTGCCATTAAAAAAATAATAATCTTAGCCTGAGGGTTGATAGATGCCTATTCATTTGATTGATTAGGAGGAATAAGTGTTCAGAAATAAGACGTGAGGAAGGTGGTAGTCATAATTCCAGCAGAACATAAGAAGGGTCTGTTCAGAGGAAGCCCTGGGGACAGAAGGATGGAAGGAAGCCACACAGCAGGTGTGCTAGAGGCAGGGATGGCGAGGGGGGACAGGCCTCCAGAACCCTGAGCTCCCCATCCCTTCCAGCCCGGCAAGGAGCTGGCTGGATGCGGTCATGTTCAAAGTTGCGTGTAATTAAGTCAGAGGGGTCCAGCCGAGGGGTGGGTGTTGGTTCGTTTTAAATTGTCTCACTGTTCTCAGACTGGAGGACTCGGCTGTCTGGAAGTAATTTTATATATCATTGAGTGTGTGTGCTGCAGGGAGTTATTCGGAGGGGCCAGAAGAGCAGCCTGCCTTCCTGGATGGCTCCAGCAATCAGGCTGAAGCCCTTTGTACATAATTGAGGAAATGTCACTTTCCCATGTCAAATGGGGGAGAAGGGTTTGGCGGAAAGAGATTAGAAAGATGCTAACTCTTCCCCATGAAGGTCTTTATTATCCACCCTCGAGTCACGACTAAAATCATGGCAGGAACCCTGGGCAAGGCCTGACAGCATCCATGACTCACCCCTCCAAGTAACAGGGGTGCTGTGTCATTCCAGATGAGCCAAGAACCCAGGGGCCTGGAAACTCCTTAACACATGACCCCTTTGACTCCATAAACCCTATCTCAAACAAGCAGTGACATATTGAAGAAGAGGGGAAAAAAAGAAGAAAGAAATAAAGAGAAGAAGATCCAAGGAGAGAAGGGGCTCACGTCATTATCTCCCACTTTACCCCTAATGGGCTCAAGGCCTGGATAAGGGCTCATCAGGCCCCAGGAATCAAAGTCTCTGTGGGCCCACGTCCAGACAGCTATTTCGGGGTCAAGGGGGCATGGGGTTGAGCAGGAAGCCTGCCCCCTCCACCTTCTGGCTCTTCAGGATGGCATCTGTTACCACCCCCACCCCCATGTCCCCAACTGTAGGAACCTCTCACTAAGAAATCACCACAGGCTTTATTGCCTAGCTCACTCAAGGCTTTCCTGGACGTCCATTCTACCCAAAGTAGTTAAAATGCGAGAGGAAAGGGGATGAGTTGATGGGAGAGGCACACACCCCTGTTGGAACAGTCTTGTTTTGAAAAACTTCTGCCCTCTGGGGTTGAAAGCATTTCTTGGCCCAGTGGAATCAAGAGGTACCACGACAGTTCCAGAAATGTTTCCAGCTCCTGACCTTGATATTTATTTGCAAAGCCTGACAGGAAATCGGTGCTGTGTGTTCCATGAAAAACAAAAGAAAATGCAGGAATCAGAAAAAACAACAGTCTGTCCTAAACAGCCTCAGAGCAACAGGCCTTCAAGAAAACTAAAGGCTAGAAAAATAGTTTCCTTTGACATGTAGTCTTTCAACATGCTCTGGAGACCTAGTCAGCACCCAAGTCTTGGGCTGGGGACTGATGCTTCACTCTCCTGGGGTGGGGACCACAGGGCAGGGAGGTGTTCAGACTTCTCTAAGATAGAATGAAGTGCCAAAGGATAGCAGAAGTTACTTGGGAAGAATCCTAACACGATGTGATATTTAACCTATATTGTGAAGAACAGGCAGGAATTTCATTGAAGGGAAGAACAGATAAGTTCAAACTTCTCGGAAATTAAGCCTCCAAATGACTCTAAAACATGAAGCGTGACACTGGATGACCTGACATTGATAACCACTTAGGCTGCACTTTCTATTTCAGAATCTTGCAGCATAGCAAGGCATGTGCCATGTGGTGCAAATTCCCAAGAAAGAATCCACCAGCCAATCAGCATGAGGTAGGTGATGTTCACTCTCATGCCACACAACATTTCAGCAAATAACAGACCCTCAACAACTGTGATTCTGTGAGATTACACTGCATAATGATAGTGAGACAATCATAGTTTATATGCATCACTTTATGATGCCCTTATAGTATTAAAATTTCCCTCCTAAGTTAAATCTTACAAATATAGATTTGTGCATGCTATAACACGCATATACCTTAAAACATTATGTTAATTAAATTGGACACAAAATGACAAATTGGTAATTCTACTGATATGAATTCCTTAGAATAGATGCAAAGTAAAATAGAGGTTATAGAGATTTTGGTTAGGGAGGAGTGAGATGCTATTGTTTAATGGGTACAGAGTGTATGTTGGGGATAATAAGAAGTCCTAGACATCAAAATTAGGTCCTCATGCTTGAAGACAAATGCTTTACCAACTGCACTATCTCCCTAGACCCTTGTTTGTACATTTGGAAAAAAAGTTTTCTACTCTCAGTGTTCTCCAAAGGAATGTATAACAAACTGACCAATCCTTCCCCACACCCATTTCTACCAGAACCCACTAAGAAGTCAATCCATTAGGTTCATGCATTTTATAAGCAACTACCCCAACTATTCCCACTAAAGTCATTTAGGGCTTCAGATGGTTAGAGTCAGACTCACTGATTGTCTCACTGCCCATTTATAGTGTTACTCTGGATGTAAGAAGGATGTCAGGAAGTTTCAGATTTCCCACAGAATACAGCCATGTGTCTGTATGTGTGCACCTGTGTGTAATATAGGTAAGCGTATGTCTTAATCATATTGGTTTACATGATACCTCCACTTCAGTACTTAGATTAGTTCTTAGCTTTCAGTAGCTATCTAGTACTATACTATATATAAGGTAAATAAATTATTAGTACATCTTCCATTAATAGAAATTAATGTTTACAGCAAAAGACACTGTGAACAGAGCAAAGAGGAAAACAATCCAATGGGAGAAAATCTTTGCCAGCTGTATATCTGACAGAGGATTAATATGCAGGATTTGCAAAGAACTCAAAAAACTAAATAATAAGAAATCAAACAACCCAATCAAAAAAATGGACTACGCAACTGAATAAAGAATTTTCAAAAGAAGAAATACAAATGGCCTATAAACATCTAAAAACATGTTGTACCTCCTTTAGTGATCACAGAAATGCAAATTGAAACTACACTGAGATTCCATCTCACTCCTGTCAGAATGGCTTTCATCAAGAAAACAAATGACAATAAATGCTGGTGAGGATGTAGAAAAATAGGAACCCTTCTACACTGTTGGTGGAAATGTAAAGCCATTATGGAAAGCTGTGTGGAGGTTCTGGAGACAGCTGAAAATAGACTTACTATATGACCCAACTATACCACTCCTTGTCATATATCCTAACAACTCTAGTGACTACCCTAGAGATACTTGCTCTTCTATGTTTATTGCGGCTCTATTTACAATAGCTAGGAAATGGAACCAACCTAGATGCCCCTCAATTGATGAATGGATAATGAAGATGTGGTTCATTTATACAATGGAGTACTATTCAGTGGTAAAGAAAAATGAAATCATGAAATTTTCAGGGAAATGGATGGATCTGGAAAGGATCATTCTAAGTGAAGTAACTCAGGCCCAGAAAGCCAAAGGCACATGCTCTCCCTCAGACAATGAGGCCCCCAAAACATTACAGGCCATTGCTAAGGCTCTTGGTTGTCCACCAGAATGAGATAGTAAGACCCTATTTCTGAAGACCACATATGCTTGGGCTGCAGGTCACTGAGAAATCAAGCTGGAGCTGAACTGTTAACCAGCTGACAGAAAGCTGGTAAAATCAATGGCTGCATGTAGCCCTATGAGAGAAAGAAGTCATCAATGGTGGTGAACAGCAGTGGACCTTGTAAGCCTTCACATTGGTCAGGCAGGCCAAATGTGCCAACTGGGGCAATAATGGCATGTCTATTGTGGGGAAAACAACTGCTCTCTGATTGGACTGGAGGCCAACTCCATGGGAGGGAATATATGTCTGGTACTGAAGACATAGTCCAAAGCCTGTGGTAGGGAGGTCGTGAACCCTAGGAGAGTAACACCTGCTGTTGTCTGGCTAAATGCATATATTATTTCCACCAAACTGCCTTAGAAGCAGGTGTTTTATTTTTTTTAATGATCATACCCATCCATATAGTAATGCTACACTCACTTTTGGCTAGAGAAGCTTCTCTTTTTCAGATGGTGGTGACCACTGGGATAACTGAAGAGACACCATAGTGCTAAGAAGAAATGACAGTGGAGTGTTCAGCACTAGGACATCTCTATCACACTTCCTGAGACTCAGGGTCTATTGGGGAAGAGGTGGTGGAAAGATTGTAAGAGCCAAAGGAAGGGTAGGACTGCTTACAATGCAAACTTCCAGACACAAAATGGCCTTGTTATTCATGCCTTCACAGTGCCTGATAATACCTACACAAAATGGGAGAAAAAGATGATGACACCAAAACAAAACAGAGACTAATTGTGAGGGGGAAGAGATATGGGGGAGGTGGGAGGGAATCATAATGGTTTATGGTCTATGATTATGGAAGCTGTTAATAAAAAGTTAAAAAAGAGAAATTAATGTAATTTGCTATAGTTCCTATTATAAATTATGCTGCCTTCAAGATACATACATGCATTTATAAATTCCCAAAAATAACTCATGTTAGTTGACTTTCTAGAAAAACCATGGAAAGCTAACAAGCATAATTGCTTACATGCTAATAAAATTTTGCCAAATTTTTCTGCAAAAATATTTTTACTAGCCCAGCATGGTGGTTCATGCCTTTAATCCCAGTGCTTGGAGGCAAAGGTGGAGGATTGCTGTGAGTTTTAAGCCAGCCTGAGACTACACAGTGAATATTCTATGTCAGCCTGGGCTAGAGTAAGACCCTACCTCAAGAAAACAACAAAAAATATTTTTACAATTTAGTCTTGCTGATACACATATATAATTCCAGGAGGCTGAGGCAGGAGAATCATGACACCCTATCTTAAAAAGTTTTTTTTTAATAAAGATTTTTTGTTTCTACCAAAGCATGGTCAAATCCAGAAGGCTTTTTACACTCAAAGAGATTCTAATGTGGCAGTTCTGAGCTAGGAGCTGGAGACAGTATTATTTTAAAATATTCATGTTATTTCAAATACTTCCTAGTTTTCTGGGGTCCATTGATCTAAACACAGGCTCAACATTATTGTGGATTTTATTAATGAATTCTGAAACATATAGGACATTTTGACAGAAATCATAAAAGTCCTTGATAAGAAGATATACCATGTTCATGAGCTAGAAGAGTCGATATTATAGTATTTTTTCCCAAATTGATCTGTGGATGAAATGTCATTTCAAAATCAAAGAATAAGAATAAAACAGGGAGAGAACATAAGAGAAAGAGCACTTGAAGACCCACAAACAAGTCAACTCCTTAAAATAAATAAGGATTTGCAGCAGTTGTTAAAGTTAATCTCGAAGCAGACTGGAGAGATGCCTCAGTGATTAAAGGTTCTAGCTTATAAAGTCTGATGGCCTGGGTTCAAATCCCCAGTATTCACCTAAAGCCAGAGTCACAAAGTACTGCATGAATCTGGAGTTCATTGGCAGTGACAGGATGCCCCTGTGTGCCCATTCCCTCTCTCACTCCCTCTCTTTTCTCTGCTTGCAAAGAAATAAATACATATTTTTAAAAAATTAACCCCAAATTTATTACAATGAAAACACTGTGATACTGGCTCTGAAATGGGCAAAAGGAAGCCAAAGAAGAGAAAATAAAAAGCTACACACATACGGTGAGGGCTCAGATGACAGGACAGTGGGAAAAGGAAAGACATTAATTAAATTTCTATATGAAAAAAAGAATCTTGGCCATATACACAAAAAATCCTGATATCTTGCAATTCCAAATGTAAAATACTAAAGATATTAGAAAAGCATACCTAAAAATATGTCTTCAGATTCAAAAGACACAAAATGGCCTTGTTATTCATGATGTCGCAGTGCCTGATAATACCTACATGTAATGGGAGGAAAAGATGATGACACCGAAACAAAACAGAGACTAATTGTGAGGGGAAAGAGATATGGGAGAGAGTGGGGAGGGAATCATAACAGCTTATGATTTATGATTATGGAAGCTATCAATAAAAAGCAGCACCTTCAACAGACTCTTCTATTTATTCTACTGGTGGTATGATATAACTAAAATAATTTAAATGGTATTTTAAAAGTTTAAGTAAAAATTTTCCAACTTTCTTTTGTGTGTGTATGTGTATTGTAGTGTGTTTTTTGTGTGTGCATGTTTATGTGTGAGTGATGCAAACGTGTGCATGGGTGTGGAGAAGCCAGAGGACAAACTCAGGTTCACTCCTCAGGCACTGCCCACCTTTTTAAAGACAGGCTCTTTCACTGGCCACGAGCTTGTCAAGTAGACTACACCAGCCGACCAGAGAATCCCAGGGCTCTGCCTGCCTCTGCCTCCCCAGCATTGGGATTATAATTACTGGAGATGTAAGCCAAGCACTTTACCAGGGAGCCATCTCTCCAGCCCCAAATCTTCATGTTTCCTAACACTGTCTTTGTCAAGATTCAGTTCAAGCACATCTTCTGCCAAGAGGTAATTCCATTTCTGCTGTTGAATCATTTGAGGTGTTTAGACTTTCTGTGATTTCTTCTTTTCCTTCCTACTGCCCTGTTTAAGTGGTGGAAGAGCGTGGGTCACTGGGCAGCAGCCTCCTGCAGTGGCCTGAACTCTTCACTGTTTATGTCTCTATATTCATTCAGTGAATATCATGTACTGGATTCTGAATACCTTCCCCACCCTGAGAAGACACAGAGCGGGTAAAAGGCAGAACCAGAACACAAACCTAGAAAATGTGGTTCAAAGCCCATCTACTTACCTGCTCTTCTCTGCTGCCCACCCTGAAGAGATAGTCTGAATGGACACTTTCTGGGAATAGACTATATGCCAGGCAGCAGGCTAAGCCCTTTACCCAATTTTTATCATCCTTCTACTTTCACACATACAAAATTTGAGCCCCAAAGAGGACAGCATATTTAAGGTCACACAAATTGGAAACGGCATTCTTGTATTTGAACCCAAGTTTCTGGCTCCAACCCCAGTTTGAACTTTTCTCATCTAAAGCATAAAACAGTGTCATTGCCAAGTTTTAGTTCACGGAGCTTTCCCTCTAATAGATTTATATTTGAGATTTTTTTGTTTAAGTTTTTGATCCCCTTTGAATTTTTACATTTAGTGTAAAATATAGGTGCAACCTCATTCAGATGTGGATGTCCAGTTTCTTAGTTACCATTCGTTGAAAATATCATCCTGTCCTTGCTGAATGGTCTTGGAACCTTTGCCACAAACTCATTTAGTCGTATATATGTGGCTTTTTTTCTAACCTCTTTCTCCTACTCCATTAGTCTATATGATCTTTATACCAGTATTACTCTATTTTGATGATGTAGTTTTGGGATAAATTTTGAAAGACCTCCAACTAAACTTTATATATGTCAAGTGTAACCATTTGTATTTTTAATCTGCAACAGAATCTAGTATTGAATCATGTACCTGGTAGTATTTAAATAATGCCTCTGAATGGACTAGGATAACAGAGTTTCAAATACTTACGTCCTTGGCTGATAAGAACCAAGACATCTTAAGAGCCGAAACGAAATGAACTGAAAATAAACAGATGTCTTTTTTATGAACAGACTTGAGATTTCTCAGTAAAGGAAAACAAAGTTGAATCCTGGCTGGCACAAACACATCATAATTTCCATGATTATGTAAGAGCTACAATGGAGACACAATACAGTGTGGGGTTTTCTCTCCAGTCTAAAACAAGTAGAATCTTTTCCCTCCAGCTACCTCCTCCAGACAACTATAGCTTAATAAAATCTAAGGGTGAAATATACAAAGCCTGACCATCAGGGCTAAGTGGTTTGTTATTTCTGAGACTATATTACCAGCTGCGTACTTATTGTAAATGCTCAGGGTTGGACATGGTTGATTCTATTTATAGCATTTAATACTATTTTTTAAAGTTTAAATAAACAGATTGAAGAATTGAAGTCTGCACAGTAATGTTGTTATATAATATAAAAGGTAAGAAACATAAGCCTTTTCCTTCCTTCTGTGGAGTCTAATGAAACTACCAGTTGTTTATTTTAGCAGGAGACACTCTGGGCCTGCAGAGCACAGGAAAGGCAGAAGAAAAGCATGCTTTGATGCTCTCGAGTTAACCCAAGAGGCCTTGTAAACCAAGATAGCAGAACTGTCCTGGCCCCGCCAGTCCCGGACCTGTCTTCACCATGGCCCCCTCCCTTGGTAAACACAACAGACCAGCCGAGGTGGTGTGAGGGAAGAGAAATCACTTTTTTTTTTCTGGGCCAGGAGTATTTAACCTTTTATGGGACACACCTTTGAAATCTGATGAAATGTTATGAAGTTTGATTCCCCCACCCATAGCCAAATGCAAACAGACTTGTATGATATGACAGGATTTCGGTGGCTTCCTAGACAAGAACCTAATCTGTTGCTGACCGCCAGCTTTACCTTATGTACTGTGCTAAGCGAATTAAGACCATGTGACAGACATTAACATCACAGGTGATGATGCTGGGGTCCAGGGCTGAAGAGAGGTGTGGTGTGACAGAGGCATGTGTTTGTTGCTTTGTTTCAGTGGGTTTGCCAGGAAAAGCACTGGATAGGTGGAACTCCTAGGAAAGGTGAAGGGGCCTGCCAGGAGAGTGTGTGAAGAAATTGGTCTTGCCTAGAGAGAGGCCTGGCCTTGCCCTCACTCAGCACGTAACCCATGCCATACTTGACAGGAAGATTTGTATTAGTGAGGAAGAGGACCACACCATAGTGTAGAGGATGAGTTCACCACCACAGGAAGCTCAACTCTGTGTTTAGAATGAAGTGTGTCTTGCAGAGATGCGCGGCATTCAGCCTATAACACCTATGCAATGAGGTTTCATTAAAACCTCTGGACACTGAGGCTCCAGTGAGCTTCTTCCTTCGATAGCAAAGCACTGTGATATTGACAAATGTCCATACCAGGACGGACGTATGTCCCTGGGGAAGAAAATGGAAATTTTGTGTTTGGAACCTTCCTAGACTCACCCTTATTCACCTTTTCTTCTTTTTTTAAAAAAGTATTTTATTTATTTGCAATCGGAGAGATACAGGCAGACAAAAAGAGGGGCAAGGGGGCATACCAGGGCCTCCAGCCACAGCAAACAAACTCAAAATGCCTGTTCCACTTTGTGGAACTGAATCTGGGTCATTAGTCTTTGTAGGAAAGTGCCTTAACCACTGTCATGGTTTGTTTCAGGTGTCATGCCTTAACCAGTGTCATGGTTTGATATCAGATCCTAACATTTTACAGTCAGTGGCTGAAGACTTGGGCAGGCTGAACAGCATGGAGAAGTGTGCCTTCACCCTTCAGACTGACTAAATCTGAGCAGCCACTTCTGGGCATGTCCCAGGAGCTCCCAGGACCTTTGGCAGTCTGCTCGCCAAAGGTGGGGAAAAGGTGTCAGAATTTCTAGGCATATTCCCCTTAGTCATGGCTATGGAGGCCCCCTGGACTTGTGAATCATTCAGATCAAGGCAAGTGAATAACCTTGGGGCTTGGGGGGGAGCTCTGCATGTATCTTTCATAGTCAAGTTCACTACAAAAGTGTGGAAAGGAGCTGACCAAACAACTGCAGGTGAACTCTCTAGAACATGATTACACAGCTCAATACGTAGGGCCAGGGAAACATCCTTTTGAAAGCTTTTTGTTTTGATTTTATTTTTATTTATTTGAGAGAGACAGAGAGAAAGGCAGAGACCAAGAGCAAATACAGGCGCACCAGGTTCTCCTGCCGCTGCACACTAACTCCAGACACATGAACTGCTTTGTGAATCTGGCATTGGGTGGGTACTGGGGAATCAAACCCAGGCCATCAGACATGTCCAGGGATGCAGGGAGAGTTTTCACTCCTTCCTGAGATGGACACAGAAGTGCCTGGAACCAGAGTTTTAACACAATCATGGGCACGACAAGGAAATGGTGCTAGCTACATAACAGAATTAGGATATGAGGGCTTGGGAAGATGCAATGCAAACAAGAAAACAAGCAGACTTACCCTAGGTCAATTAAGACTAGAAGAAACAGCCAGTCATCACTTGACCCAAAGGGTGGATCTGATCACTATGGGGTTTGACCATCACAAGGAGTCATGGCATGACCTAGGTGACTGAGGGCTAATTTGTGACTCAAATTCAGAACTATTTCATTTTTTTAAGATAGCAAACCCAAAATGTAGGGCCACAACACTGGACCAATCTAAGACATGGTTCAATACCCAGGGAGGATGAGATAGGGAGTTATAAGAGAAGCATCACCAGGTCTAACAAAGCCTCAAGTCAGGACAGATACACTAGCATTGAGCTTTCAAATAAATGCCCATTATAGGCATGATGTGAGGGGCTGGTTGAAGATACAATCAGGGTCTATAATAGGGCTTCAAGAAGACTGATAGAGCCTCTAGGAGGACTTAGGCAAAGGGCTAAAGTGACCAGGAAAGTGGCAGAAGCTCCATCCACTGACTGACGATGGACAGACAGGGATGGGGAAAAGCCTGGCCCACTGGGGCTGATTCACTGTCCTAAAATTTCAGGGGACCTGAAGTATCTAAGAATCCATCCTGTGCATGAGTGAAACAGCCAAGTAGAACAAAAGAAAGAAGAAATGGTGCTGCTGCTGCTGCTGCTGGTGTGTGTGTGTGTGTGTGTGTGTGTGTGTGTGTGTGTGTGTGTGTTAAGTATCCCTCTTGAGAGGGTTGATAGAAGGAAATACGTGCATATTCAGATGGCAATGACATCAAAGAATCCAATATAATCAAGCAAAGAGAACACAGTACAGATGATGGTTGGGAGGCTGGGTCAGAAGGTCCTACTTAAATATCAGGGAGTTGTTCCTAGTCAGTGGACCCCAAAGAAACCTTCTGAAGTGGTGAAAATGTTCCACGTCTTTTGCTGTCCAATATGGTAGCCACTGAGCACCCAGAAAGTTACCAGTGGCTACCTTACTGGGCAGTGTACTTCCAAAACAAGGAAAGTCAAGAGCACATGTAAACAGAGCATTCCGATAGCTGTATGCACTCTAAGCACAGAGGACTCCCAATTACTTTGGATAAAGAAGGTCCATCCAGGGAGATCCTGCTGTGAATCTCTTGCCTCTACTTATGACAAGGTCATTATATTCATGAATTCACACTGGATAGGATTGCCTCAACCAGATCTTCTCCTGATGGGGCCAGTCAACATTGTTTTAGGTAGGGGAAGGAATTGGGATGCCACTCATTTCCTTAATGACATGATGACAGCTAAAGTTTGTGGAAGAATGGGAGTCATTGTCTCCTAAGGAATAGTCATTAGAAAGAGAAGGAATAAAGTAAAACAATTACTCAATAATTTATTAATCACTACTAATAAAAATAAATTACTAAATAATTTATTAATTACTAATATTAAATTTCTAAATAAACTAGTAAGAGAATGAATAAAGTAAGAGTGGAGTGATAAGAGAAGGTATTATGAAGCACATATGATCAAAATGTAAAATATGTCTGTGAAATGTCAAGAACACTTTCAAAAATTGAAAGAAAAATAAGACACATCTATGAGAGAGCATTAAGGTATTGCCCCCAAAATGTGGTTGAGAAACACCCTACATCCTCTCCCACTTCTGCCAGAGCTGGAATGCTGGGCCAGATGGATAAAGGTACATCGGAGGCTTTTATGGACACATGAAATGTTTCCTGTGTTTCTCTTTGATCCACTACACTCTCCCTGGCAAGAGATGAGGGGATTCCAGTGCTCTCTCAGTCCTACCTGAAAGGAAGTTATATTTTCTAGACTTGTTCTAGGAAAAACACTATTTTAAAGTTTAAAACTCTGTCCCTAGTGTGTGCCTAGATTAGTTACTAGACTTAAACACTGGGGCCACATCGCTGTGTGTTAAGAAGAGAGAAATAAATGTTTCCCTATTCATCTCTTCACGAGCAACCTTCCCTTCTCCCAGAGAGCCACAGCCTGACACCAATGGCCAAGAGAATTCTGGAAACTACCAGGAAAAGTGGGGCCTCCCTTCCAATCACTGAGGCTCAGCATACAGCTTCTGCTGTTCTGCCATTCTTTGGTCTGGAATAATTCAGGAAAAGCTACAGACATATAACACTCATTCCACATGAGAGCTGTCCCATTCTGACACTCTTCTGAGGATCAAACACTGAGGGGAAGACCCCAGCCTAGAGAGAATTAGTCTGCTAAGAACCACACATAGCCTCTGAGACTACAACTTCCTCTCATTGTGACTTCAGTTTTCTTGACTGTAAATGAATATTATCTGGCTTTTTTTTAAGTGGAGAAATCACAACTTTCTTTAGCAGAAAAAAAAAAACAAAAGAACACATGAATTTATGTGGATGCCAGAACATGAGAAGCGTTGAAGTAAATTAGCATGGAGGAAACAGATGAGAGTGGGAGAAAGATCTCGAGAAGTCTGTGCTGCTCAGCAAGGGCAACGGTGTTCCTCTGATTGGCCTTGAAAAGACAGCAATATCCCAACATCCAGTCTAACTGATCTTAGGGACCGAAAGAGAGGAGAGCGAAGCCCTACCAGGGTGGCTTCCAGGAGGCAGATCAGACAACCCTTGGCACTTTCTCTGGCTGCCCTGCCGCTCTCCACCGTGTGACCCTCTAGGATAGCCCTTGTAAATGGATATTAAAAGCACTTACTAAGGTGGAAATAATTGGATTAAGAGATGTAACAACCAAATTTAATGGGTGACTTTATCTGGATCCTAATATAATGAAAATAATTGAAAAACATAATTCCAAGATATTCAAAAGGGAGATAAACTGGGTACAATGTGATATCAAAGATTTGAATATGATTAGATTTTGAAGGAAACCTCCATATAGTTTAGAGATTCATACTAAGATACAAACAATATAAATTCTATAAATTGTTTTAATGTGCTTATCAACAAGGGATAGAAGAGGAAAGGGAAGGAGGGAAAAGAAGGAAAGATGGAAGGAAAAAAGGAAGGGAGATAAAATAGAAGAAATGGAGGGAAGAATGAGGAAGAGAGGGAGGAAAAAGGAACCTGGAACTGCAGTTTTTGAATGCTTTAGATCTACCCAGGTAAAGAGTCAATTGGTTTTTGCTTTTGTTTCTGTTTTTTAAACTGGGTCTCCTGTTCCATAGGAAAAAGGGGGGGGGGTCACATACTATTAAGCATTTTCCCTTTTAATATTCCCCTCCTTTCCTTTTATGACAAGACACCCCCCTTTCACTGGTGGAGAAGAACTGGTAGGATTCTATGCTCCCATGATTAAGGCTGCCCTCAAACTCAGTCTTCCCGCCTCCATCTTTTGAATCCTTGGATTACAGGTGAATGTCCTCATGCCTGTTACAATACTGAATGTATACAAATCCTTCTCTAAAACACATCGCCACATTTAAAACCCAAACCTTCCTAAAACATTCTCAAACAGCCACACAAGCTGCTGGCTCCTGATGGAGGCTACCTATAGGTATTACATATTCTCAAATCAATCACTTGACATTTTTACAACATCACAAAATCTACACCTTTGCTCCAGCCTAAATCAACAACAAAGCATCAGCCAAGACTGCATATATTACAGAAGCCTTGTAAATCAGCAGTTGCCTTTCAGGCTCCAGGGGCCTCCAGATTTGACCAGCTGTTCAAAGCAGTAAAATCTCATTAGTTCAATGTCCAACCACTCACCAGCAAGGCTGACTTCAAAGTCATGAACACTCAGAATCTGATGAGAGAATAACCAGGAAGCTTCTGTATTTTTCAAAGTAATTAACAAGCTGAGAACTTGATTTCTTGTCAATAGGGAAAAAGAAGAGGTTGCATATCATTAAAAATTGTTCCTTTAATTACTCCTCCCCTTTCATTTTATGACAAGACCCCCTTTATTCACTGATGGGAAAAAATGGTAGAACTCTGTGTCCCCATGATTAAGGAGAGAAATGAGATGTTAAAAGGCATTTATTGACATTTTATGTTGACTGGGTGCCTTGAAATTCCAGGAAAAAGAATGCATAAATTTCCCTTCCTAGAGGATCCCTGTTGAGCAGTCTTACGGAAGGAGTGGTGCTATTGTTTATTCACATTTAAGTAAAGTTATCATTTAGCAGTGGTCTTTCTTGGCATACATCACACAGTCCTGACACGGTGACTGACAAAGGTGCTTGCCACCAAATCCACTATCTACCAGTTACTGAAAAAGCAAAGAAAAAAAATGAGCGTGCATGGCTTTATTTATTCGTGGTGTTTATTTCTTATTTTCTAGCTTGGCATAGAGAGGTGGGCACGAGAGCCCCTTACTAAGCTCTGCTAATGAACACTCTAATTCTCGTATATGTCACATGAACAATGCCACTCATGCTGTGATGTGGCACCCAATAACTTCCTCATTTTAATAGCCTACACACACCCAGAGCTCTGTACATATATGAGAATTGATTTTTTGGTAGAGTGTTTATGGGGAGAGGGCAGAGGTCAATGCCACTGGGAAGCAGGAGATGGAGGGTAGTGAGTTTAGCTGTGGGTTACCCACTGGTGGCCACTGGTAAGCTTCTGCAGGGCACATGTCTGGAAGTATGGCAAAGCACACTGGTTAGAAACAAATAACACAAATTCTTTTTTTGTTTTTTGTTTTTTGGTTTTTTTTGAGGTAGGGTATCACTCTAGCCCAGGCTGACCTGGAATTCACTATGTAGTCTCAGGGTGGCCTTGAACTCATGGTGGTCCTCCTACCTCTGCCTCCCAAGTGCTGGGATTAAAGGTGTCCGCTACCACGCCCAGCAATAACACAAATTCTTGGTGCCAAGATGTGTAAAGGGGGTTATCGAACTGGCAAGGCAGTAAGGAATTGAAGTTCACACTTTGCTAGTCCACTAAATCCTTCCTCCAACCTGCTATCATGCAGGCACATGCACAGCCTGCTCTTGGCCTTATATTTAACAGTTTATTTGTACCATCATTATATATAATGTGTCCATCTCAGCTTCAAAAATGAGGAGAGTATGAGTGACACCAGAATCATGCCCTTGTCACCTTTGTTTTTAAGAATGATGCATCACACTCAGATAATAAAGGAGTCATAATGACTGTGTTTCTATTCAAATGAGCAGTGCTTCCCTGTTACGTGATTTCACTAGACAAAGTTTCACGAGAGCCATCATTTATTTTTTAACCGTCTATATCATTTGTGTATAAATTCTGCAGTCTTGGGGCTGGGGAGATGGCTCAGTGGATGAGGCACTTACTCTGCAAGCATGAGGTTGGAGTTCAGATCCCCAGCACCCACCTAAATGACAGGCCACATAGCAGAACTTGGGGGGC